>VMKM01003868.1:5000-27034 GCA_008360985.2 Macquaria ambigua | reverse complement strand
ACTATAACATGTACTACCACATGTGCTACCATAATATACTATAACGTGCTACCATAATATACTACAACATGTGCTACCATAATGTACTACAACATGTGCTATCATAATATACTACAACATGTACTATCATAATATACTATAACATGTGCTACCATAATATACTATAACATGTGCTACCATAATATACTATAACATGTACTACCATAATATACTACCACATGTGCTACCATAATATACTACAACATGTGCTACCATAATATACTACAACATGTACTATCATAATATACTATAACATGTGCTACCATAATATACTACATGTGCTACCATAATATAGTATAACATGTGCTACCATAATATACTATAACATGTACTACCACATGTACTACCATAATATACTACAACATGTGCTACCATAATATACTATATCATGTACTACCACATGTACTACCATAATATACTATAACATGTGCTACCATAATATACTACAACATGTGCTACCATAATATACTATAACATGTATTTCGAGAACAAATAAGTGAAATGCAATTGGTTCTCTGCCCAAAGTTGAACAGCATAGAACCAATTAAAAGAAGCCATGAAGAATGTGACCTGTTCTGATAACTACAGTCAGCTCCTCACCCAGGAACTAGACCAAGATGACCCCTGACAACCAACAGGTGTGAAGGGTAACACACGGTATGCAAAGGTCATCGTGGGCTGACAGCAGTAGTTTTACCTGCTTGTGATAGTATGGATACTTGTTCACTTGTTGTTAGTTGGTCAGTGAGCTACTAATACATATAGTTCACTTCCCCACGAGCATCAAATACACTCAGAGTAGAAACAACAGCAGCAGGAGCTCTGTGGTGCACTTCTGCAAAGTTATTGTCAGTATGTTTCACCACAGTGAAAGTAAACTCAGTGTACTGACACCAGTTAATATAAAAGATGATTTATTACACATGTATTTAAAATGATGATGAGGATTACAGAGTATCATGTTCTGATTGGATCAGATGGTTTACCTGCAGATCAGCTGCTGAAACACCTTCATCCTGATTAACTAATTAATCCTAAACACACACACACACACACACACACACACACACACACACACACTGACCTCCCTCCCTGTCCAGGATGTAGAGCAGGTGGACGGTCCGAAGGATCTCCTCCAGATCTGAATCTCTGACTCCTCTCTGAACCATCTCCTCCACTGAGTCCGGGTAGATCACCTGGTCTCTGAGGGTCCCCTCTGACATGTAGGGCCTGTACAGTGCACAGTACTACATCACTACTACAGTACGACAGGTAGATCACCTGGTCTCTGAGAGTCCCCTCTGACATATAGGGTCTGTACAGTACACAGTAGAACACTAAAACAAGCTCGGCCCCGGGCCCTGGTGGAGTGCCTCACTAGGTTTCCAAGAGGAGTCCTGGGCTCTTGTGACAATAGTGGATGATCCTCAAGGTGATCTGGAGCCCAGGAGTGGAGATTTGTTGAGGGTGTCCATCGAGCACCATCGAGCTGCTCAACATTGCAGGTGAGATGTTTCAATATCGTTGCTCGGCGACTGACAGAGTACCCCCTGAAGAACCCCTACACTGACACCTCTTTTCAAAAAGGGGGAGCCCTGAAGGTCCCAGGGTGCATTGAGCACACAGGAGTGGTCAGTCAGTTGATCAGAGGAGCGTGGGAAGGTCGTGAAGACCTGAATGTTCTGTAGCCGATACCTATGCCTCCATACCACACAAACTGGTGGAAACATCACTGGTTAGATGCCATGTTCCAGGCAAGTTCAGGGACCATTACAACTGTTTCAGTCTTCAGAGACCTGGACCCAGATCAGTGTTAAACCCGCAAAGTCCAGGTCCATGGTCTTGAGGAGGCGGAGGATGACTGACAAGTTTTGCTTCTCAGTTACTGAGAGCCTGGGCAAAGTCTTTCAGCACCCTCAGCGACAAAGCAGTACGATAGGTGGCCAGTGAGGAGCTGGAGGCATGGCTGGCAGAAGGGACAGATCAGGGACACGGGGAAGCTCAAGGCCTGGATCCATCAACATGGAATCCTGTGTCTCTTTTGGCCGTTGCTGGTTTATGCTGACTACTGTCAAGGGCTTCCAAAGGAAGATCAGCTTCTTGAGACAGTGGCTGGGACTACCACAAAGTCTGAGCAGCATCTCCTTGTACAAGCTGGTCACCTGGATAAGGAGGTGTTGTCAAAGTCTCCAATGCTGGCATCAATGCTGGCCATAGTCCGGACTGGGAGGAAGTGAAGGGCACAAAAGATGGTTGACCAGGCCGAGTCACGATTTGGGCACAGTGTGGTGGTTGGAACACATGGTCCAGGAAGATGTACGAGTAGGTGTGAAGGACGTTCAGGCGAGCAGGATGGAAGGGATGCAGCAGCAGACCAGACCAGAGATTACTTGGTCAGAGCTCTGGAAGGCTAGGCCACTCTGGATCAAGTTCCTGATCCCGTCAGTTCCTGGTCCAGTCTGCCAGTTTGGCAGAAACACCAACGTGCCCACTGTAGCAGAGAGGGGGATCCCTGGAGCATCCTGAGCTGTTGTCTGAATGACCGTGGCATCACGACCAGGTGCTGAGGGCAACAGCAGACACCTTGTGGGATTGTCAGCAGCAAACAACTGCACCCAATGAAGAAGGCAACTAGCTTTGCCAAGGAAACGGAGAAGCTGCAGCAGCACCCAAGACCATAAAGTGGGCTTCTTGCAACTGCTCGGGACTGGCAGCTGAAAGTCGACCTAGAGAGGCAGCTCAAGTTCCATCTTGACACCATCGCAGACCTCACCGAGGACAGACATGGTCCTGATGTGAAAGAACAACTGGACGGTACAGTAGTAGTAGTAGTAGTAGTAGTAGTAGTGGTGGTGGTAGTATTACCTCTGAGGGATGTAGAACATGTGCTGTGGTTCTGGGCGGTACAGTACTCCTCCATAAACAGGCCACAGTCCACTGAGGATCCTGAAGAGAGAACTCTTCCCACAGCCGTTTGGACCTGTGATCAACACGTTCATCCCCTCATCCACCTGAGACACATGGAGAGAAAACACACACTTTTAAACCTAAACCTACAGATTCGTACAGAAAAGACAAACAAAAAGAAAGATGACAAACAAAATGCAGAGCAGGGGAACAACACTGGATCTGATCCAGTTCATGAACTCAAACAGTGAGACTCATCTCACAGTCCTGCAGTGTTCAGCCCGGTCAGACCGCAAAGTGTCACAGCGTAATTCATCTGTACGAATCTCCACACACACCTTTTTATTATCCACGTGTGTGTGTGTTTGTGTGTGTGCATGTGTGTGTGTGTTTGTGTGTGTGCATGTGTGTGTGTGTTATCCTGACAGAGTAATATCAGATCTGAAAGGCTGTAAATTGTCTTCACAGTTGTGACTGCAGAAGCTGAAATCTTCCTCACAGCGTCTCTCTGAGAGAACAGACCAATCACAGAGCGGGTATCAGAGCACAGAGGTCAAAGGTCGAAAATCAGACGACAGAGAGGAGTTTCTGTTTCCAATGTTCTTCTTCTTCTGTTGTCATGTTTCTGTCTCCTCTCTCTTCCTCTCTTTACCACAAAAATGTCACTTTCTATAATCCCTCTATTGTGTGTCTGTGCTCGGACACACACACACACACACACACACACACACACACATAGTGTTTCAGTAAATGCTAATGAGCTGCAGGCTCTGCTCTGACCTTTGACCTCAGTCCGAGATGGAAAACTGGTGAAAGAATGAGAGAAGAGATTAAAGAGAGAGATGGAAAAGGAGATGGGGGGGGGGGGGCCCACTGAGCACGCTCAGTACTAGAGTGACATCGTCACCATCCTGTGTGCGCAGCAGGACTTCACTGTAAAATAAAACTGGGTTATTATTATTATATAAGCACCAATCAAAAACAACTTCCTGACTCTTTAACTTTATTGAAACAAACAAATAAATCAGTTTAAATTAAATTGAACCTTAAAGTGTGTTACAGTGTGTTTGAACAGCTCAGAATAATTAAGCAGATGAATCGAATCAGAATGAGAGAATTCTTTATCAGTGCACCATCACCATCATTATTCTGTTCATCATTCATTTAATCCAGCGGGACATCAGCTGATCAGTCCAGGAACAACACTGACACCATGTGGTCACCAACACACACTGCATCACTGAGCTGCTCTGTCTGTGTGTGTGTGTGTGTTACCTGGATGTTGAGGCTGGACACCACCACGTCTCCGGTCGGTGTGATGATTGGCAGGTTCTCACAGCGAATCCCCTTCTCCACACTGATCACATGACCTGCACACACACACACACACACACACACACACACACACACACACACACACACACACACACACGTCTCAGACCATGATGAGTGATCAGAGTCAGTCGCGCAGGTTCACAAGTGAAAGCACAACTAAGTGGTAGAAATCTAGATTTCATATAAACGTAATCTCCATAATCAGAGGAGGAAACAGAAATGAGACCTGATGCAAACAGCTCTGATCTTTGATGTTTCATTCCAACATCTTTTCAGGAGAACATTAACTGTAAAATAGAAAGTAATAATAATGATTAGATGAGATTTATTTTTACCCGCAGACACAGTGTTTGTACTCTTTTCAGCCCTGAGCAGTGTCTGCAGGCTGCCTCCACCAGTCAGGTTGGGCAGCCTGTCTGAGGCCTGACAGCTGAAGCAGTCATCAGGCGTCAGGTGCTTTTCTTTCTACACATCTGACAGGTGAGATGCTGTTGCCATGTTAGCTGAACAGAAAACAGCTGAGGCTGAAAAAAGCTAAAGACTGACCAATCACATCACGCTGTGAAGATTCTACCTGCCTACCTCTGATCTCCAGACGACCACAGACCCTCTGACCATGCTGAACCACAGCTCCTGCTCCTCCTGCTGCTCCTGGTAACTCCTCCTCTCTGTCTGCAGAGCGACGGTAGATTCCCTTATTCACATCTTCAAACACATCCAACATCTCAGAGACTCGAGCTGTGTAACCTGCCAACTCTGTCACCTGCAGACACACACAGGAAGCTCATTCACACAGTCTCAGTGAGGTCAAGATTAGTCTCACAGAAGAGACCTGAGAGACCCGAGAGACAGGTGTTCAGTATACCTGCTGATTATAATGCTTACACACAGGCAGTAGGAGAGGGAAGAGAGAGGTGGTGGAGGTGGTGGATGTAAAGGAGGAGGAGGAGGAGAAAAGGAGACAGAAGATAAAGATATAAAGTTATTAGAGAAGAAATAACACGTGGAAACTGTGAAATGGTAGCAAGAGGAGCAGAGGAAGAGGAGGAAGAGGAGCAGAGCAAGAACAGTGAGTAAGAAAGAGGTCAAAAACTGCAGGAAGAGGTGGTGAAGAAGGAGAAGAGGTGGAAGAGGAGGTGTACCTCCTTGTATGAGCTCATGATCCTCTCCACGGCATCGGCTGCAGCGTTGAGGAGGTTTCTGGCCGTGGTGAAGGCCTGCGTCCTCTCACTCACCAGCTCCTCCTCCTTCATCACCATGGCCGCCTGCTTCACCTCCTCAGAGTCTGAAGACAGCACAGGTCAAAGATCACAGCTGCTTTCACTATCACTGTGTGTATGATGTATTCTTGGGGTGTTTTTACCATATTTGGAGTATCCTGTGGCGGTGATGATGGGCACGGCGACCATCACCAGGCCGGAGGCGCTCCATACGTACTTCATGAGGAACTGTTCCAGCATGATGTACCAGAGACGCTTCAGCAGGATCTGATGGATCTGAGAGGACAGAGACATGTAGCTCCGCTGCAGCTGGGCCATCTCCACCTACGAATCAAACGCACCCAAACTCAACGTTACTATCAGACACAGGACCATCTCTACCTACGAATCAAATGCACCCAAACCTTGTATGATGGTGGTAATGCCTTTCTGCCCTCTTATTAAACTGTAATGATCATTTAAAGATACATGTATGTATTTCTTGTCCACTAGGGGGCGTTTACCTTGTGTCCTCCGTAGAAAGCGATCTCCTCGGAGTTGGCGATGATGCGAGAGTGCATGTATCTCAGGTCTCCCTTCCTCCTCGCCTCCTCGGCCACCAGCTTCCCAAATCGAGGCGAGCAGGAGCGCAGGACTTTGGCGGTGAGCGCCACCACCAGGCCGGCGATGACGGATGGCCACGTGGTATTCGCTCCTGCAGGGAGGAAGATCAGAGATCACACTCTTCATCAGGACGTCTGGTGTTTAATCTTTAAGCAGTAACACTGACACCTTTAGCGTGTGTTGGGTTAAATGTTGACACAGTGAGATGGACCTTTGGACTGTGCGGTGCGCAGCAGAGTGTAGCAGGTGACCACCACGTCCAGGATGGGTTTGGTCAGGTTGGAGTACAGATGGGCGACGGAGGCTGAAAACATGACGATGTCCTCAGTGAGAGACTGATCGGGATTGGACAGACGACCGTCCATGTTACTGACACGGTAGTATGTCTGCAGAAACAGAGAGAGGACGTAACTCAGGCGAGCAAACTGTTTTTATATTTTTTTTATACAAATCTTCACAGAAGTTACACAGAGCTTCATGCCGACCTCAAACTACATGATATCAGCAGGATAACAGACCGACCCAACAGTCCCGGGGCGCTGGGGAACTAAAATGGGCACGGGGCGCTGAGCGTGTGTGTGTGTTACCTGGTTGGTGAAGTACAGCTGGTAGGCGTGGTCGACCAATCGGCTCCTGAACCTGAGGGTCAGCTGACCTTCCAGGAATCTGATGGCGCTGTTGATGAAAGTTGCAGGAACTGCGACAAGGAGCCACTTGGAGAGCTGGAGCACGAAGGCCTGAGGATCCTTCTGAACGATACACTTCACTATCACACCTGGAAGATCAATATTATTGATTACTAATCCTGTTCTTCTGTAACAGCTGTAACATGCAGACATACAACAACAGTACAGTAACTGACCGTCCAGAGCAGCGACGTAGATGGACAGGAAGGTTCTGGACATCAGAGTGAGAGAGTGCAGAGCCAGCAGGCCGATCTCTGGACACAGTAACCGTGGAAACAAGAGCTTCAACAGACGGGACAGTCTGAGGACAAAGTCCCGGTTCACTGATGGAGACCTGAGGACACAGAGAGAACCACATCAGTGGAGGACAAGGAGTTAATTAACAGTTAATCCAGCTCGCTTTGCTGGGCACACAGAGCTATCACTGATGATCTTTGTGAGTCCTGGTTTAGTATTTTCCTTTAGAGTTTCTGGTGTTTTGTTTCAAACGCTGCATCAGACTGATGGAGAAAACTGTAATATTCATATTCACACACACACACACACACACACACACACACACACACCTGCTGTCTCTCTTCTTCTTCTTCCCTCTGTTGTCCTCAGAGCTGGAGGAGGAGGTGCTGACCACGCCCACAGGTAGATTAGCTCCACCCAGCTGTTTACCTGCTGCACTCCTCTGAAATCAAAACAAAAAAACCCAGTTACCTGCAGTGTGTGTGTGTGTGTGTGTGTGTGTGTGTGTGTGCCTCACCTGTATCCGCCTCCAAACGTACAGTGACAGTTTTTTGACGGTGTATGCGGTGAGCAGCACGGCCGTCAGTTTCCTGAGTCTGGAGCTCCGCCTCAGCTGAGCCGGCAGCTTCTGATAGGCCAGCTGCATGGTGACAGGGAGGTGGCAGGTGACCAGGTGACCAATCAGAGGACGGTAACAGCAGCGTTTCACAGGAGGAGTCCAAACTGTACCAGCGTACTGCAGCCTCGTCGTCACGGAAACAACATGTTGACCTGATCCATGTCTGATCCTCCATCTGCAGAGACGGAGGAAGATCACCTGACATTAGATCCTGCACAGGTAAACTTCACCTGCTGCTGCTGCTAATCTATAACCCAATTTAATTATATTTTATTATAATCTCCTTTATTTTAAATATTAAACATTCCAACATCAGATAAATGAAGTTACAGCCCAGAAACATGTTGTGAACGTTGATTCTTGACTTTGAGTCAAGGCCCACTTATTGTTTTTTCTGAGAGTTCAACCACATCTCATGGTCTTCATGTGATCTGAGTGAGTGGACCTGAGCAAAGATTATTTTGTGAAACTATTTTTATGTTGGTTCTATTATTTATTCTGTGCTGTGTTGTCAACAAGGAAGTGCGCTCTATGATTTCCAAAATAAAATGAACTGAGAAGATTTTACAGATTAAAGCTGAAGGATCTCATTTTTAAAGAAGAGATGGAATCAGTCTCATTCTGTGGACTACATCAGGACAGTTAATCAATATGTGTTTATTGACCTTTAGCAGAATCATACTGTGATGATACAAACTTATCAGGTTTAATGACTGAGAGTCAGCTGATCAATTGAGTTGTTTTATGAAGTCTGATGGGACAGAAAAACTCTCCGTCAATCGTCAGCTGATTGGTCTGTGTGATTTTGCAGTCATATTTCCATCTATAGATCTATAGATTTGTAGATTTGGTTCTTGTATCTCGAGAAACAGAGGCTTTGTGTCCTGATTATGTGATCAGCTCAGCTTTGATCGCTACTGTCCTCCATCTTTATTGATTAGCTGAGTTTACTGATCGGTCCACAGGGCTGCAACAGGTGGAGCTGACAGTGAATCTGAATAAAAAGACCGTGGCCTGTAAACACCTGGTCCAGGTTTTTGGTCTCTGTCATGCAGGTTGATCCTCAGCACCAGTTACACACTACTGTACACGTTCACTCATGTACTGTACTTAAGTACACATTTGTACTTTACTTGAGTATTATGCTACTTTATACATCTACTTCACTACATTTATCTGACAGCTGTAATTACTTTTCAGTTTAAGATTTTACAAACAAACATGTGATCAGGTTAAAGAGTGTGATGTTGCGTTTTAGATGAAATTAAAGTATATAAGGTTTTAAAGTGCTGCTCACATATTAATGCATCAATAATAACTGATATAAGTAATATAATAATATAACACTGACTGGAGAATACTTTTCCTTTTGAGACTTTGAGGACGTTTTGCTGATAATACGTTTTGTACTTTTAAGTTAAATTTAAATGAATTACTTCTACAGAGTGAACAGACTAAAAGTAACGGAATGTGGCCTCTGTAATAACAGCGGACTGTCGGTGACCTGTTGAACACCTGTCTGTTCACACCGACACAATCCGGTAAAGCTGACTTAAACCAGCAGCGGTGCAGTCAGTCCAGCCCCGGTAGTTAGCTCCGGGTAGTTAGCTCAGGGTACCGTTAGCTCCAAACTGTAAATCCGGAGTGTAGCCGTCGGCTAACAGCACACAGCTAACTCACTGTTATTCACGGTGTTCCACATTAAAACGGATTATTTAAGTAACTGTCGACGATAGGTCCCGGTACGTCACCGCTCAGCTGACACCAAACCGAACTAAAAGTTTAACCCGGGTTTTAAAACCCAGCAGCTAACAGAGCGATGCTAACTTAAGCAAAGCGCCAACAGAACAGGAACTTTGTTGTGTCTCTGATGTGAACATGAAAAGAGTTCTAAGTTTAACGGTTTAATCTGCTTCATCTGATCCCGGATCAGACCAGAACACACACATAATGACGGTTTACATTTCCTCTCTACAGACATGTTGTTTATCTCGGTATTTAAGCCGTTTTATGGTGTTTTAATGTCGCCGGACGGCAGAAGAAAGTTCAGCATCTGTTTACCTGAAGGATGGGCCGCGTCCCAATACTGAGAACACTTCCCTCCTCCTTTCCTACATACATCCTACCTTCCTCTTCTCCTTCCTCTTCTTCTTTGAGGTTTTACGGCAGTTGGCATCCATAATGTTACATTACTGCCCCCTTCAGGTTTTATTCTCCCTCGTGTTTCCAGTCGGACTTATAAAACCTTCTAATATCGTCCTAATGTTGATCTCGGGAGGAGCTCAGCTGATCCAAAGGCCCGCTGGACACAGTGTTGTTCTTTCTTTATTGTGCTGTACTTCCTCACACACCTACTGTGTGTTGGATCAGGGGATCAGCACAGTAATACTGTAAATATTGATTGAAATACAGGCAGGTTTGTGGGAACCAGTGAAGAGAAATCTTTATTTAAAAACAGCATGTTTACAGCATGTCACTTTATTTTTATTTACATGAAGCCTTTTCATTTTCCAACATCAAACAGCAGAAAGAGTTCAGAGTGAAAAAAGTACAAATGACTAAAGAGTCCAAAAAGATAGAAAATGATTTTTATACAAAGTTCAGACTGTACAAGAAACACCAACTGTACAGAGTGCACCTGAACGTCGCACTGACAGACTGTCCACACAGCTGGTCCTAAGGGGGACACAGAACTAATACTGGAACTGTACAGTACTAGTACTAGTACATAAGTACAGTACTGTCCAAATACTGTGTCCTCTGTATGTTTGTAATGACTCGAGGACCAGTTTATATTCTGTGATTAAACACGTGAGCAATCAGGAGTTTCTTTGTTTTTTACACTTTATTAAATGAAAATAAAAGGAATTTAATATTCCTCACCAGAACTAAATGCCTGCCACCAGACCGTAACATAGTGAGACAAAACGTACATGAAATATAACTGAACAGCTGCATGAAGAAATATACTTTTTTAAATACTCAGACATTTGTACAGAGTTTGGTTGGTGGCTGGTGGGTTCTGCTAGAGGAATTTGGACCTCCGACTTGAGGATTTCTATAATCTTGGCTACAGTCTCAGAACTAACAGTGTGTTACTGCAGAGTACGAGAGTATTACATACTGGTACTGCAGTATTCAGAGTGGAACACAGTCATCAAACACAATGTATTTACAGAATGTTTCTATGTTTCTGCTCTGCTTTGGTGTAAGACCAGAGTTAGAAGAAGTGCATGCTGGGACTCTTTCTGCTCCTCTGAAGCTGTGGTCACGTGACAGCTGGTGCAGCCAATCAGAAATGAGGACGTTCAAGAAGAGTCCCTGTATTGATCTGTCAATCAATCTGGGTGACAGCAGCAGTGTCTAATCCTGTGGTTTGATCTTTGGAGGTGGGCGGGGCTTATGTTTGGTTTACATTTGGATCACAGTTTGTGCTTTTAACCAGTGACGATACAGCGAAGGACAAACATCATCACAGTTCATCCAATAGTTGTTGAGATATTTCAGTCTGAACAAAGAGGTGGACAGACAGACAGATACACACACAGACAGGCAGATATACAGACAGACAGGCAGGCAGATACACAGACAGACACAGACTACATCATGTAAATCCATCATGTTGGATGGTTTCAATCACTGTGACGTTTCTCTGTTGGTGACAGACAAGTTTCTTCTTCATGTGTTTGTGACTGCACGTCAGCGTCACGTCAGCGTCATGTGAGCGCGGCTTCGTATTGGAGCAAACTGGAGGTCAGCCTGATTTCTGTGAAGCTGAATGACCTGAAGAAGTGAACTCTGACTGTAACAGCACAGAGGCCTCTGGGTGTTATTGAATAAGAATCATCAGACCTCCATAAAACACTGATTTCACATGTTGTTAAAAAGTTGCATTTCATTCATGTCGAGTTCACCGACATTTTTATAAAAGTGTGAAGCTCAGTACAAAAACAGGCTCCATTCAGTCAATCAATAAACCAATCAATCAACACTGTGACATCATCGTCTGATTGTCGCTGCAAATGATTTTCATCCTGAAAAGTTGAAAAGGTTCACGGACTCTTCGATCCTCTTATTGCTCTCAGACTGGATCTGGATCTGGATTCTGACTCAAAGTCCTGCAGAGACTCCTCATGAGACCGACTGTGACCCCTTTTCCACCAAGGCAGTTCGAGGGCCGGATCGGAGCCAGTGCCTAATCTCGAACCAGTTCTTCGCATTTCGACAGCCAAAGAACTGGCTCTCAGCCAGAAAAACTGGTTCCAGAGCGGCACCAAAACTGTGCTGGTCTAGAACCAAGAACCGCTTACATCAGGGGCTGGGGGTGGGATTATCGTGACCAACAAGAACAACTAAAACTTAAGTTCAGTGTTCATAAGAATCAAAACATGTTAGGTAATCACCTATTTTCTCCAACGTAATTGCCGTCCAGAGCGATCACGACGAGCACCCAGCCGGAGCAGCACCTGTTCAGAGACGATGCAGTCCGCCATCGCTGCTGTCGTGCTTGAAGCTGGTGAAGCGTTGCTGGGAAAGACGTATACAGTGACGTCATGACGAGGCTCTCCAGCCCAAGGAAAAACAAACCGGTTCTTAGAAGGTTCACAAGCTGAACCAACTCCAAACCGGCACCAGCACCAGACCAGAACTAGCATTAGGTTCACATGGGTGGAGAGGGAGTACCAGACAGGAAGTTCCACTCTCCTGTTCTCCTGTTCCACAGCATCAGGAGCCTCCTGTATAACTGTTATAAAACCAGATTGTTATTATGAATTTAAATGTATTGATTATTTTAGCAGGTTGGCGGGTGAGAACAGTACCCCCCATCCCTGAAATTTAATTAAAAATAAACATAAAGAACACAGAACAGATGTGAACACCAATACAAGAAAGTCGGGACACACAGAAACTTTACAGGTGAATGTTGCATCTGTACAGACTCTGAGACAGGTATACCCAGAGACTGGCACTGTGTGGATTCACTTTCACCAACAGATGAGACTCCTGATGCTGCGCACAGAGACAGGGATGTTCTTACTGGTGTTACTGGTGTTGCTGGTTCTTTACTGGGTGACAGGGAGGAAGGTTCTTGTTCCGTAACAAGGAAAGAAATGAGAGGGAGTCATAGACATGACCGACCTGTCTGGTTTTTAGAAATGTATCAAGCTGTAGCAGTTGTTTAACATTTAGTGGAGAGACGTCGAGTCCAAACTGTAAGAATACCTGAAGAATCTCACCTGCTGGTTTCTGTCTGGACGCACCTGAGGGATCAAACAGGTCACCTGATCTGATCAGTTTAAACTTTATCAAAGATTCATCTTTCAGACAAACTGCTGGTCTGTTGGACTGAGCTGGTGATGTCAGCTGGTGCAACAGTTTCATCATCATCACTTTTATCAAAAGTTTGTATAAAAACTGGTTTAGTCCTGATTGTCTGAGCAGAGTCTGATTACAGACAAAGACGTCATCGTAGAAAACAATCCAACAACAGCTAAAAACCTGCAGTTCAGTTTTAAATGTCTGACATCACAGCGGTGTCATGTGACTAAATCATGTTGGGGGGGGGTCTCCTCCTGCTGACAGCAGCTCGGACTGAAGGACTGAAGCTTTACTTCCTTTGATTCTTTAAAAACAGATCTGAGTTCATCCAGAGACGCCACCATGAGGTCAGACTGCCATCTCCAACAGGACAGTGACATCATCATCCTCTGTGTGACATCACTGTGGGCAGGGTTTCAGGTGAAGTAAGAGAGAAGTGGGCTCTGAGGAGCTGCTGGTTTGCTGCCGGTGTTCCTCTGAGCACGACCTGGCTGCTGGTGTAACCTGAAGAGACGACCAACATTTGAGCTGCAGATCCTGGTGAACAGCACAAGGTTCTCCTGGTTCTCCTGAATAACCAGCACGACACAAAGTCCAGAGAGGTGTTGATCCCAGGAAGCCAGCCTGGGATTGGTCTGTGTATCCGTCTGTCAGCATCCTGATTGGTCGGTGAGTCAGACCAGAGTTCCAGGAGACGGCTGATCCAGAGTCAGATCTCCGAGGGGAACTTCCTGTTTCTGAGGAGGGAAGGAGTCGTGGTAGAGAGAGCTATCCATAGACCTGAGACAGAGAGAGAGTCAGATGGTCAGTACAGGAGCTCAGGTGTCCATACAGCAGTGGATCTGTACCTGTACAGGTGACCTGACTCCTACCTGCCGTGCAGCGGGTGTCCGTGGAATGTGGCTGAATGCGGCAGCGTCTGTTTGTGATGCGGCGGAGTGTGATGATGACTCGTCTCCGTCTGATAGGTCGACTGCTGGATGACACAGTGAGTTCTCCGTCTGCCTTGCAGAGCTCCTCCCCCTTCGGCCTGACCTTTGACCACCCCGTTCACCTTAGTGTTGACCCCTGTGTTAACCTTTCCGTTGGCCTGATTTTGGTGGGTGGAGCCTATTGTGTTCCTCAGGTACCAGTCCCTCAGACCTGTCAATCACACACACATCAAACATTAAATTACAAGTTACAACAGATTCTGGATCAGTTTTAATTATGGGTCAGTTTCTTTATCTGACTGCTAATTTTCTTTCAGTTTGGTTACAGATGTTCACAAAGCGCTGCTTAGATTACAGGCTTGTAAATCCACATGTGCAGATAACCTCAACACCCACCTACTCTGTCTCAGTCCCCCATCATTAGTCCACACCTGGCGCACGCTGTCCAATATGTAAGCTTCCTTTTGGGCAAAGATCCTACAATCTACTGAAGTACGTCAACGTCCATTTTTATGCAGATGATACAGTTTGATGCAGACTTTTTTTTTTTTTTACAGCAGACTCGGAATGTTTTTGTCATGGTCAGCAGTTACACGATTGTGTTTTTGCTGATTGGCTCCTGGACTGTGTGACGGTTATAATCAGCATGTGGTTTCACAGAGCAAACTACCGCAGACAGACAGGCCGACAGACAGACACACATGGATGACTGCATCTGTTTGTTCTTCACGTCTGTCCTCGATTAACGGTCTTGTCTTTTATTTTGCTGTGCAGTATCAACAAACTGACTTGACATGTAAGTTTCATTCTGCTGGACTCCCAGCAGGTGGCGTCACATCCTCTCTGTAGTTAAACAGCAGAAACCTTCTGCTGCAGACAGACAGGCAGTTTCTGCTGCAGTGACCCAGTTTCATATCTACATCATTAAAGATTCATGAGATTTTATCTTCACAGATTCAGATTTAAAAACATCATCAGAGCAGAGAAGTGCTGAAGACTGAGCATCAGGGGATGTGGGGGGTGCTGCACCCAGGTCTGGGGTCTGAGGGGGCCTAGGTCTGGTTGCTGGTCCACTTAGGCCCCATTTGTAGTGTGTGACCAAAACAAAAATGTACAAAACTGCAGTAAAGGATGATAATGGGTTATGGTTAAGGTTAGCATTATTATACGTCAACATAAGTAAATAAAGGTTGCATACTGAATGAACGCTGAGTGACCCAAATCAAAAACACCCACAATGTTAGATAGCCAACAGGTGCTGCTGGGTCTGAGTGGATCATCCAGCAGAGACCTCTACCTTCAGTGAGATGGTCTTTGTGCTGTTTCTGATGATACTTCCTGTCTCAGCTGGGACTTCAGAGATTCTGCTCTGATTATGAACCTGGAGCAGAGTGGACTGCAGCGCGCAGGATGATGCAGACATCACTAATGGTCGCAGCTCATTCTCAAGGAGGCAACGTCAACACCCACTGAGTTGCAAAGCAAACTAACAGTGTCTGTGTGTTTTACACATTAACTACTGTAAATCTGGTGATATTGGATAAAATCATGTGATCCATCAGTAGCTGACTGATGCCCACAGAACTCACTGGTGGTTTTAGTGGTCGAATACTCGTCTAATGAGTGGAGGACTCTGGTGTTTATGGCGGACTCTGGTGTTCATGGCGGACTATTTTCAGGGGTTTCAGGTGTTTTTCAGCATTGTGATGTAACAGGAAGTGTTTGGGTCTCACCTTCCAGGGCAAGGGCCTTGTGGAGGCTCCTGTTGGCCTCCTCCAGCTGTGAGTCCTGGGCGGGGGGCAGCTGTGGTGGTCGGGGGGGCAGCAGGTGGGGGTGGGGGTCTGGCTGGATGGCAGACAGAGGAGGATTATGGGTATCAGTCTGGTTCTGCTGCACTGGGAGGAAGGGGCCGCAGGACTTGGTGCGGGTCACTTTGACTCGCCGCTGGTCTCCCAGGTGACCGCGGTAGGTGGGCGGGGCTCCTAGGGGCTGCTGGGAGGAGTAACCGTTGTAGAGCAGCTGGTGGTATGATGTGATTGGCTGCCTGTTGTTGGTCTGGGACTGCTGTCGCTGCAGCTGCTGCTGTTTCCCCCACACATAATCCAGCAGGACCTCGCTGTACCCCCCTCCTCTTCCTCCTCCTCTTCCTCGCCCCACCCCTCCACCCTCCGTGAGTCCATTATTCATCCTCGTCCTCGTCCGTCCATCCGTCAACGTCTCAGAGCTCCTGAACGCTCCGGCGGTGTTCGTTCCTCTGGACCCTGGTAGACCATTTACCCACAATCCCCCCTGCTGCGGCCCCCCCTCCTCCTCTGGGGTGGTGATGTGGTCCAGGAGGCCGTCGGAGCTGTTACTGTGACGGACTGCATTAACCCTGACCCCCCCCTCCCCTGGTGCTCCTGCATCAGTGGGGCCGGAGGAGGAGGAGGAGTCCTGAGAGCGAGGGGGTGGAGGAGGAGGATGGAGGGGGAGGGGGAGGGGGGGAGGATGGGAGGGAGGCAGGGGGAGGGGCTTGTGGGTCTGAAGAGTCTCTGGATGACTGGTCCTGAAAGAGGAGAGGGACAGGTGAGAAGACAGAATGGTTTCAGTTTATAACAGTTAGCTAACTGTTAGCTAACAGTGAGGGTCGTGTGACAGCACACTGCCGTTCAGTAGTCTTGCTAACTAGGCTAACGTTTCTTATACTGTAATCAGAGCCAGGGGAGAAGTTTGCTAGCTCTGGCTCTGCTTCCCTGGTTGGTCACATGACCCTGGTCTTGTACACTGTAGCGGTCTCTGGAGAGTCTCCTGAAGCTAAGCTGCTGTTTGAGCTCTAGAGGAAGGACAAGGCTGTAGCATTTATTTTGACCGCTTGAGATAACAGGAAGAGGCGGAGTCAGGTGACCTTTGAACCTTGTTGGGTGGATTTTGTAGAGATGTCACCTGACTGAGATCTGATCACAACGTGAGTCAGATCACCTCCAGATGTGGTCTCAACAGTCCAATCTCAGATCTGCTGCTGTCACACCTGCATTAACATCAAGTGTCCACGTGTTGATCACGTGTTAGTGCCAGGTGGAGATAAGCTCATAGTGTCCCCACAAGGACAGCAAGAAAGGTGTGTGTGTACCTGTTGTGCAGTGAGTTTCTTCTGGATTTGTTCTGGTAGAAAACCTCAACTGGAGAACCAGCAGAGACCAGCAGGGGGCGACACTGAGACACACCATCATCTGACAGACAGACAGACAAACAGGCAGGCAGACAGACAGACAGGTTATTATGCTCTGATGAAAACATGCTGGAATAAAACTTTTCATTAAGGGGATCAAACATGTTTTGAACGAATAACCACAGAACAGATGTAGAATTAAATGTTTTAAAGACTTATTATTATAATAACTACTTCCTGTTTGGTAAGAGCCCATCACTGAGCAGTTACAGTAGCAGCCCATGTGTTACTCACTACAAAATGTTCATAAACATAAAATGTTGAGAGATGTCAATGCATATTAAAAAGAACATTTTAGCATCTATAAATGATTGGGAAGAAGGAGGGTTTATTATTATTAATGTCCTGAAGAGTTGATAGGCGATGATAGAAAATGCAGCTGAGTCTGAGTTATATGACGAACAGGTGACCTCAGGTGTTAGCTCACCTGAACTCAGGTGTGACATGCAGAGACCACCTCTGAACCTGAACCTGATCATCAGCAACATTTCAGCTGCGCTCACTTTCACCTCCAGATTAATACTGACTGATCCTGTTTCTGTCACACTTCTTTTTATGATGTCACCATGACGTCACTGTGATGTCACCGTGCTGTCAGATCCCAGATGTTAACTTTTTTATTACTGATAGAAATGATGGACAGAACTACCAAAATAAGAGTTTCCTTTGAGGAACAAAGTGTGAAATGTTATTTCTGCTCTCAGCCAGCAGGTGGAGCTGTGTGCGTTACCGTTATCGTGTCCTGTTGAGTCTGATGTCGAGCTGCTCTCTGACCTCACTGTGTCGTCTGGAAACACACACACACACACACACACACACAGTCAGATTCAGAATAAAAGCAGGAAGAAGCAGGTTTCCTCGTCTTCCTGAAACAATGGCTTCTCATCTACTGCCAGCTGAGAGAGTGTGTGTGTGTGTGTGTGTGTGTGTGTGTGTGTGTGTGTGTGTGTGTTGATGAATGGAAAGTTTTCAGCAGGAAGACAGGCCGTCCTGTCTCACACACTCTGAGAAACGTCCACACAAGGTCAGATAAATCTGAAGACCTGTTTGATAAACAGATCTACAGTCAGTAGTAACCATGGAAGCTGACAGCTTGTCTCCTAGCAACATCAGCTCGCAGCTGTCAGTCAAGTGATGTCACTGGAATCAGCCACTCAGAGGCTCGAGGTTCAGACACTAATCATTCCACTTACAGATTATTGATCACTGAGATAATTAGGAAGTGATTAGAGGAGTTTTCACATGAACAACCTGTAACCTGGTTTTCCTCAGAACCTGAACTTTGAAGAACCTTGTGAGTCTTTGAGGTTGTTCTTGTGTTTCCACTGAGTTTCAGATAAACGTCTTCAAACAGACGACAGACGACATTTTGAACTCAAGTTTGGTTTGAGAGGGAAGTGACACAGATCTCCTGCCGAGATCCCGCAGATTTAACAGTGTGTGTGTGTGTGTGTGTGTGTGTGTGTGTTACCTGTGTGGCAGCCTCTGTGTACAGTCCTCTTGCCGTGGTGTGTGTGTGTCTGTGTGTGTGTGTTGTGTTCAGAGTCGCTGTGTTTCCTCAGAGCTCCACTGAATAAAGTTTTCTTCAGCTTTGAACGCTGAGAGTCTTCCTCCTGAAAATACACACACACACACACACACACACACACACACACACACAGGAGAACAGTGGATGGGAAGTGAATTTTAAACCTTCAGCAGACATCAAACATTTTTAAATCACATTTGACTTTTTTTGGGTTTTTTGGGTTTTGGGTGTCAGGTTCTGTTGGGTTCAGTTATTTATGTAAAGTCACATGAACCAATTGTCTGCGTCCACGAGTGTCATGTGTCACCAGTCGACGTTTGGTGGAAAACAGAGTGGGTCGATGTGTTGCATTCATATGACGAAGGAGGAAATAAAGCAGCGTTGGGTCTGGGGTCGGGTTGGGATCTTGGCAGCATTCAGGTTCAGTCTGGTCTTAAAGGGGTTTGGTCTCAGCTCATGCAGACCTGATCACTGGACAACCTGACTGGGCCGGTCTCAAACTCTATTCATGAAACTATTGTTCCTCTTTGCTTCGTTTGTTTTTGGGTTTGGTTTTCACAGATCCTGATGGAAACTCTCGGCTGCTGTCAGGGAAGTTTCCCATCAGCACTTCCTGATCAAAAAAGCCGAGTGACGCCGATCAAAGATCACAGATCAGTCCGGCGTCGTCTCCTCACCTCTGCTCGATACTTCCTGTTTCCATGGCGAGACGTCCCTCCTCTTCGTCGGACACAGGGGGGTTTCTCTCCCGCCTCCAGGGGGAAGTCACTGGGCACCGCACCTGTCAGCTCCTGACCAATCAAAACACAGGAAAACACACCTTATTAAAACTCAACAGGACCAAGACCGTGACCCTCCCGGTCCAGAATTACGAGGACCAGACAGGTCCAGGAGAATGATCAGCTATGATTGGATGGTCCCTGTTGGAGGGAGGGGTCTAATTATGACATCACTCACCGCCTCCTGCAGACAGATGCGTCTCAGTTCGGCCAATCGTGTGCTCAGCAGCGCCTGCAGGCTCCGCCTCCTCTCCTGCAGCTCAGCCATTCGATCCCTCTGCTTCCTGTCCGGACAGGTGAGAGGGTCTGCACACACACACACACACACACACACACACACTGTAACACACACTGTAACACACGTCCTCATTAACATATTACGTCTCTGTATTGTTGTTGTTTGTTCTCACCAGGTGCTGAGATGAGTTGACCTTTGACCTCCATGGCTTGTGTTTCCCATGTGACCCCGCCTCCTCCCTCCTCACTGCTCGACTCCTGTTCGCCGCCCCACACGCACTCACTTACCTGCACAACACAGTTCAGGTGAACAACACACAGATCAGCTCACTGAGTTAAAACTGAAGCACAGACTTCAGCTTCACGTCTCGTTCATTATCTTCATCTTTCAGATCTTCATCTCCTAATGATGAATAACGAGAGGAGAACATCCGGTGTGGACACCGCGGAGAGCGTCTCTGCTCTTTGGGGTCTTGTTCTCCAATGAGGGTCAATCAATCAATCAATCAATCTCACCTTGTAACTGGGTTCATAGGAGCTCCAGTAGTTCACTCCTGTGGCCATCCAACAGCCTGAACAGCACCACAGGAGGCTTCACTGGTCAGCCGCTGACTTGGTTGGTTAGCAGTTAGCAGTTAGCTAGCTGTGCGGTTGCGGTTCCCAGGCCAGCCTGCAGAGGGAGTTATAGACAGTCTTCAGGACCTCTGACCTGACAAGAGAACAACAGAAGAAGAGTGAGGACCACTTAGAAGTCACACGACTAAAACAATTAGTGGATCAATCGATTCATTGATCAACAAATAAATGTAATAAACTGGATACAGACATTTGAAGACACCACAGTTTGACATTTTGTTCAGTCATGACATGAAAAACAGCAGATTCACAACAAACTTGAACATATTGTGGTTCCTGCTGAAGACGTAAATCTTTAAAAACACAGATCTATAGTTTCACGTTTCAAACAGCTGCTCACTGTAGTTTTTATCAAACTAACAGGAGGAAATAGTGACTTTGTTGACTATTTTCAGCGGCGGATGAATCCACATGTGGTGCTTTAGTGAGTATTTGGAGCAGCAGGACGGTGTGTGTGTGTTGATGGTGATGAAGGAACAACAGTGTGTTTAATGGTTTTTATACATCAGGCTGTGAGACACACACAGAACCTGTTTCTCTGTATCTTCTAACAGTCTGAGGCCTGCAGCCACAGACAGGAAGAACAACGAGTACTGACACACACACACACACACACACACACACACACACACAGCAGGGTTATCAGTCTGTAGACAAAACAGTAAACTCTTATCTGCAGACATGAACTTGTTTGTTCAGAGAATCTTAAACTAAATGGGACCTCTGGTTGGCTGAAGAAGAATCCTGAACTGTGATTGGCTGGAGGGTGTTACAGCGCCTCCTGCTGGTTGGAGGACGACTGCATCTCTGTAAAGTTTTTACCTCCAAGAACATTTTGCCAAAACAACATTAATTTAAATTAAAAAAAATTAAAAGAGATAAAAAATAAATGAATAAAAGAACAACACGTCCTCTGACTGCAGGACACACTGAACGTCCCTGAGAACAGGAAGTGGAGCCACACAGGAAACAGGAAGAAGGAAATGAGCGATGAAATAAAGGAAACAAGAAAGAGACGGACAGAGAGAGAGAGAGACAGACAGACAGACAGACAGACAGACAGGCAGACAGACAGCACTGCTGTGTCTGAATTTAACAGTCAAATGTTCAGCAGTAGAAAGTGACTTGTTACCTTTGGAGGTGAAACACAGAAGCAGGAAGTACCTCACACTACTGAAGAAGAAGAATAGTGATCAGCTGACTGAGGCTTCAAACACACACACACACACACACACACACACACGCACACATATATACACACAGAGACACAGACAGGTGAAGGTGAGGTCAGACAGGTGATGTTTTTTCATGATCACATGATCGTTATGTAACAGTCACAAACTGTTGTGATGATGTCACTGAGCTGACCTCCAGCTGTGTGTGTGTCCCCTCTCTGTAAACACACACACACACACACACACACACACACACACAGTAGCTCCACAGACACCAAATGTTCTAACAAATGGTCCCCCCCCTCCTCCCCCTTGTCCCCCCCTCCTCCTCCCTTCTGTTGTTTCTGCTCACCCCCCCCCACATTCCTGTGTGACTCATGTTCAGACCTGCAGCTTCTCTTCAGACCTTCATCCCTTCACTCATCAATAAACTGATCAGTGATCAGTTTGCTGTCTGCTGGTGTTTATTGATGAGCATCTTGTTGTCATGTTCTAGTTTGAGACTAAACTTCTGATGTTCAGAGAAAAGATGAAAACTCTCATGAAGAACATGAGCAGACAGTTCCTGAACTTC
>VMKM01003867.1:0-27058 GCA_008360985.2 Macquaria ambigua | reverse complement strand
ACATAGAAAATTGTTTAGACATGTTTTGGCCTGAAGTGCCAAAAAATTGATGGATTTGTCTGATGATGTTAACAGGGAAACAACGTGAACCAGAGGAGAGCTGTGTTTACTCTGATGTGAAGATAGGAACTGCAGGTACAGTCAGTTACAACAGTCGTGCTCACAGTTTGGATTGAAATGTGTCAGATCATTATACTGGAGGGAATTATGGGTCAGCATGCAGTTCAATTAATCTGTCACCTTGGGTAGCTACTACATACTACCACTAGGTGTCACTAGAGTTTGTCAAATCTTACACATATCCAGGGCCTTTCAGACTTTTGGGTATTTCTACGTTTGTCTGTTTCATACACAGAATGTGGTATTTATATACAGATATACAGATATGACATTAAAAACAAAACAAGAGACACATTAGCTGAGGCGTCACTGTGATGTGATGCTATTGTTAAAAAACACAAGGGCTCTTTTATTGTCGCTCTACCTGTCAATCCATCCAGCTGTTCAGTACTGTATATGTCTGCTGAGCAAACACATCCTGAGATCTGGCTTCTGTTTTAGACGACAGTCTGATGTATGCCCAAGTCAACTGCCGCAGTAAAGGTAAAGCCAAGAAAAACAAAGGTAAGTAAAGTCTGCACTCACCTGCAGTTGTTATTGTCCAACATGTTGGCCTCGAACACAATGCAATTTACAGTATGTAATAAATTCAATATATTTAAAACCGTGGCTTGTTTTTATTCTTCATATTTCTTATTAAGCATGTTTTTAGCACGCTATCATCATTAATTATGACTTTACTGGCAATTGTTTCAAACTAAGCGTCTCTCCATTCATAGGAAAATCAACTCCTGCAGCAACTGATGAAGCTGTTTATTCTGAAGTTAAACCAAGAACAGCTGATGGTAATCATGCTGTCATATGATGTGTTTACTGTAAGGACTTATTCTACAGAGAATTAAATGGGCTTAAGTCAGAATAACATGTCAGAAAGCGATCTTACATCTTGGATAACCCTGTATCTTTGCTTTTTTAGTGGTCTGTAAATAGAACTAAAATGGTTGACAGCATTTTATAAACTTATTGTCTGAGCGTCTGCTATTCAAATATGAGACATTTTTGTACAGTTAATTGATCAACAAATTATATAAAAGAATTACTTCATATTGATTTATTTAACTCTCTCTTCTATCACAAAGCACAAGACAACTGAGATGTATTCCCATTTAGTATTTATGCACTGCATTATTATTATTTTTCTTTTTTTTTCCAGATATTTTGTCAATTATATTTTTGAAGTTTTTGTAGGAAACTTTGAATGCAAGCTGTTCCAAAAAGCAGCAACATGTAACAGTTTGATACAGTATATTTGAGCTTTAGTACCCAGGTGATAGTGCAGCTTTAAAGTCAGCATGTTCTTCAGTGTTGGATGAGAAAGATCCAGGATGGACGTCAACAATGACTTTAATATATGTAATGATCTGCTGTGGAACAACATATCCTATTACATGTACACATTTTCCTCTGTCTTTTTACAACTTCATTGAAAGGTACTGTATGTATTTTATTTTCACCTGAACTGATTTTATATTTTTTTGTACTTGTAATTGTTTTGCTCTTTCTTTTCAATAAACTTTTTTTCCTGTTAGTTGTGTTTATTTTTATTGTTTTTTTTGACTGGACAGCCAAACTGGATAAACACAACCCACAGAAGCCTTCTTCTGACTCCATCAAGCTTGACAAATTACATTGGCATGAAGTGGACTTGGTATTTGTTTTCAGGAACTGTTCACTGTTCTGTGGATTATTCAGAGTAACGGAGACATTTGGTCTGGAAAGACACATTGCTGTTTGATTCCATTAATTTAAATTCAATTAATCTCTTTTGTATCGGGGTGAAGGCAGAAATCTCAGAGACAGACAACATTTATGTAATTCAGTCAATGTACTTGTTAGACCTCAGTCACTGTGCAGTTAATTATGGAAGCTTTTTCCATAAACGACCACAAGGGGGGGCCAAACTACCCTAATTGATACCAACACAACAAGTACTCCTTTGTAAGTCTGGGACTGGGCTGCTGTAGTTATGTCAAGGTGACTCACAGGCCACATTCTCAACAAAGCTGTAGTACACCCTAACTAATAACTTTTTGAACGTTTTCAATGTTCAGCTCTTCTTATTCTGTTCACCTTTAAATATAATGCTGTTTGAGCTGCACTGATTGCTGACAGATTGTAAGACTCTTGTTTGGACAGCTGATATTCAGTTTGTATCATTGAATTAATCACTAAGTTTTTTCACTGACCTGTACTGTAGGTGATGCCTGTGTCGTATATGGCACAGTACACTTTTTGCTGAACATGGAGCAGTCGTCAATGCTAGAATCACAAATAAATAGTTATTAGTTATAAAATGATGGTGAATAATTTATTGACATTCCAGTAAGTTGATCCCTGTTTCAGATGGACCTGCTGATGAATCCAATCATGTAACAACGTTTTCCTCAATTCAGACCTTGACAAAGTCCACAAAATAATCATTCTGTGAATGTACCATCTTTTTACTGAAAACAAATGACCTCATTATTTTTATTTGGCTACCTAGTTACCTAGAAAAAAAAACGTTTTTCTTTCTCTTCTTTCATTAACAGCTCTGGTGTGAATGTGGTGATGATGCCGTCTAATTCTTGCTACAACAGCAACACATCTTTATGTGTGAAGAGGAACTGGAAAGTTGTTGGCCTGTTTCTTCTCCGGCTCTAGTTGCAAAGTAACCTTTATAGCACAATGGAACAAAACACATGCAGCAGTTTATTTCACTGTTTTCTTCATTTGATTTAATTTCTCCTTTATGCATTTAAGTTATTGTAGCAACAGATATCTTTACTCCATCCATCAGCACCATTATATTTTTAATAGGGAGCCAAAGTCCTGGCCCCTGTCCTAGCTAGGGACTTTGGATCTGTAGCAGTTCATGTAACTATGTGGTTCAGTATTTAAGGTGTTTGTTGTGATTTTGTGTGATAACGAGTGGTGCATCAGGCCACAAATCAAGAGAGGCATGGGTAACAACATTTAAAACTACACAACTACAAAGGTGTTTTGGTATTTATTTGTATTTTTGTTACATTTACTCACCTAATTTTCAATCATTAATACAGACCTAGGCACAGGTTAATGCAGAGGCATACACAGGCTGTAGCCTAGGGGCCCCACATGTGCTGAATGTGCATTTTGATAATGCTATATGAGGGACTGTTCTCAGTCAGTACCATGTGACCTTATCTGTGTAGAGGCTACTGTGAACCGTAAACTTCACATAATATTTTTCTTTTATTTTATGTTCAGTTCATGAAGGTTGACGGCTTTTATTCTTTCCAGCTCAGGTGACTGTCAGAACATCCTGCTGTGTCTCTGTCGCTGTCCAAGGTGCTGATCCTGGACCCCCCAGGAATGCTGAAGCTGTCCTGGGTAACTTTATCTTTGTGCCTCAGGCTGAACCATGTGCTGATAGATTTGAATTATAGTTTTTGACAGCAATGTCTTGATTTCATTTTGCTGTGTTTATTTTGGTTGAATGAGACAGTCTCAAACTCCACTTCTCCACAGCCCGCCCCCTGCTGTCACAATTTTGCCCTGAAGGTATTCAGGAAGTAAACATGACGAACAGTTCCCCAGTTGTTTTTAGGGGAGACATGAAGTTTTCTCATGTCTCTGCTTGATATTTGCAAGAATCTGGACATTAATGCTACTGGTTTTAGTGGCACATTTGCAAAACAATTCTGAAATCCTCATCACAATACAGGCACTGTGGATGCAAGAACAGTGCATCTACTGCATAACATGCATAATAAAATGTTAGTCTTAGGTTTATGACAATAATTTATGTTTTTTACTTTAACATTTTTAGAGACCAGGAACAAACTTTTGCACAAGAGACGAGCTAATAAGTCTTTGCAGTGGGCAGGAAGTGTAAATATATCAATGTGTGCTGCGGTCAAAGCCACTGCAGTTGTCTTGAGCTAAGTGTTAAAGGGAAGGAAGAACAGATGAATTATACACAGAAGAAGAAAAGAAGAAAATATTTATGTGAAATGTAACTTCTCTCTTTTCTCTTTTTCTGCTGCATTCATATTAATGTGAAGTAGAACTCTTTCTCAGAAGCAGAGCAGCAGAGCAACAGTGTCAGAGCTGGATGTGAAGATGGGGCACACTTTGCTCTGTGTGCTGGGGTTATTCTGTGAGTACATCACTGACTTTCCAATTTTATGACTTTCAGAGGCAGACTCATGTTTTCATCAACAAGGTCGTTTTGTAGGCATGATCTTAGTGTCTGGTTTGGCTCGAGAGTGAAGGACTGTTAAATACACTACTGGACTAGTTATTTTTGTATTAATTTTTGCACACATATTTGCATAATGCATGTACAATATATGGTCTAAGGCAGTGTGCGAAATAGTCTGACAATCGGGGGGTATCGTGGCTTGGCCGGTAAAAAAAGAAAAAAAAAAATATATATGTGTGTGTTTGTGTGTGTGTGTGTGTGTATATACACATACACATCATCCACGGACTATTTTTCATTCTCAGCGAAAAAATAAGAAATGTTATTAAAAACATTCTCACGAGGTGAGCTGCTCTGACAATGAGGAACTAAATAAATGTTAACAAATAAATAGATAAATAATCAAAAACAGGCAGAAGCTCCACGTTTTCAGTAAATCATTTTCACTTGTGTTTCCTGCTCAGACAAACTCAATAGACATGCACTCACACCTCTCCAAAACTACGCGTAATATCACGCAGAGCTGGCACAGCGTGGATACTTTCATTAACTCATCGGGATTTAACTGTTAACTGACGTTGTGTGCTTTTCTGACAGATTCACAGTTTATACAGCTACATCATGAATAGCAGCGGAACCGCGGAGTCAGAATGTATTAATGCGCCGCAGTATTACAACCGACACCGGTAACCACGTCAGCAGCTGCCTGTTCACTGTCATCAGTCGCATTTTCTGTGCTCACCTTTCAATATTTAAACATGAAAATACATTTTACAATAAAGATAAATAGTAAATAATTAGCTTAATTTTGAGACCCCCTCAAAATTTGATTTTACCGTCTTCGGGGTTCCTAGTTGTTAATTAGGGGGTCCGAGGCCCCCCGTATTTCGCACACTGGTCTAAGGTGTTGATATCATATATATAATATATATTAAAAACTATATATAAAACTTTAAAATTTTATATATTTCATTTTAAAGATTTGATTTATTTGTGTCCTACCTCTTTACCAACTTACAGAATATCATCACAGAAGTGATGAAACTCCTGCTGGATTTAAAATGCCTTTGTTTATTGTCTCATGAAGTTTTAATCTTTATTTTAGTGCTGAATACACTCCTCTACGGACATGCTGAAGGTGACCAATCTTTCTTTCTGGTTTTTACATATTTACTCACTCTTAATCACTTCCTCTTTTTGTGCTTGTATTTCCATCTATGTATCATTTTACTCTCATGTATCAATACGAATTATTAAACGAGTAGATTAGTGCCAAAGAGTGTGAAACTGCATATAATCCACAAAACTATTTTTATGTTTTTTTCCTAATTGTGCAGTTCTGTATGCATATTCATGTAGGGAGACCTGATGCTGTGCTGACCCTGATGTCAAACTGTATATTTACAGAAGAGTCTGTTGCATTTTCTTTTCATGCATTCATCTGATCATCTTAACAGTGCAGAATGATGAAGAGAGGAGCACAGAGGACTCTGGTGTCGGGACACAACCAACAGGTGATACAGTCAGTTACAACACTCAAAGATTTCAATAATAATGACTTATATCATTAATAATTACACTGGAGGCAGTTCAGGTCAGCATGTGGTTCAAACCATCTCACTCATTTTGGGTAGTGACATGATGTGCTGGCTGCCACAGTGTGTGTTTTATTATTACCTCTAGGAGCTGCCAAAGTCAGAAACTGTCAAATGTGATAATCAAAGTATTAAAATGTTCTTCCATATTGCTGGAGTCAAACAGTCTAGTCTCTGTACTAAATGCATCCTGTGGAAGGCTACTGTTAGTTTGCTATTTTGGGAGATTGTTGTGACGCTCTGTAAGCTCTTTTATCCTTTGAGCAGCTGCTACTAGAAACACTGTTTGGCACTTTACTGGCCTTTGAGTAGTTTCTTTTGCTGCAGAATAGAAAAACATGCTTTCATATAATTACCATAAAGATTATAGCGGAAAATGATTACATTTTATCTGTTTTCAATCCTGTTTGAATCCTAACTGGGTGTTTTTGATGTGAACAGTTCCCAACAGGCCCACTGTGACCCTTCAACCCAACTGGTCTCAGATATTCAGTGGTGAGATGTTCACTGTCAGATGTGAGATCCAGGGAGGAGGAGACACAGAGTGGACGTATGAATGGACACCAGCCAAATTAAACACACCTCCAACATACAGTGAATACAGGATTAGCAGTGCTGCTGTGTCCCACAGTGGAGACTACAGGTGTAAGGGTAGAAAGGACTCATATTCCTCAACAGAGTGGAGTGATGTCATCAGATTGACAGTATCATGTAAGTTGAACTGTCTGTGATTCATACTGAAAATGTCATGTTTTTAATGTTTTCAAGTCTACATTGCCTGTAGGTGTTAGTGTGATAGGCTCCAGCTCCATGCAAAGGATAGTGGCTACAGATAATGGACAAATAGATAGTATGTATTATACAGTTGTCTTCCAAAAAATGAAAAACCACAGTGAAAATGTTCAACTTGGCTCTTCAACACTTAAACACAAGTTATTGCCAAAGGGCACCAATGTAGCATTCAGTAGTTCAGCAGCCTATTATCATGCAATTGACATTTTTTATATTTGTTTAGTTTTGTGAATTCATAGAGTTTCTATGTTTGTTTCCTATAGGACTCTCCCAAGTATGATGTGTGTTTTGATTGCTGTGTCAAAATGAAGAAAATATCTCATGTTGCAAATGTGGTGAATTGTGCTCCTGGATAGTTACAGTAGAGATACAGACAAGAAACACAGAGAAAGAGAGAGAGGAGTATGACATGCAACAGAGGTCCTTTGCCGGAATTAAACTAGTTTGTATTAATTAAATTTAATGTTAATATTAACAATATAACTTAATGCAAGTTTAAGTCTCAAAAGTATTTCTTGTCTGTGGGGGCTGCACTATTTAAATTGGACTAAATCACAGGGACAGTAATTTCCTTTTTTATGTCTTCGTTCTAAATTAAACAGCTCACAGACCAAAGGCCCAACTGAGAGCTAACAGGAGAGTCATTCCAGCAGGGGGCAGTGTGACCCTGACCTGCTCTGTGAACCCATCATCATCTGGTTGGAAATACTTCTGGTACAGAGGAGAGAAAACCTCTGAACCCCTGAACACACAAGATGCTGTCTTCCTCTCAAACAGCCAAATCAGTGTCTCACAGGGAGGACTCTACTGGTGCAGAGGAGGAAGAGGAGACCCAGTTTACTACACAGAGTACAGTGATGCAGTCAGAATCAACACAATTGGTGAGTTTGACATTTGTTTTTGAAACAGAATTAAATAATGATTTTGTATTTGTAATTATTAATTGATAAAATGTTAAAGATATTATGTTTTGATGTAGATTTAACATTTGTCATTTTTGTGTCCTTATTGGGATTTTTTGAACACAAACAGTTCCCAACAGGCCCACTGTGACCCTTCAACCCAACTGGCCTCAGATATTCAGTGGTGAGACGTTCACTGTCAGATGTGAGATCCAGGGAGGAGGAGACACAGAGTGGACGTATGAATGGACACCAGCCAAATTAAACAGACTTTCAACATACAGTGAATACAGGATTAGCAGTGCTACTGAGTCCCACAGTGGAGACTACAGGTGTAAGGGTAGAAAGGACTCATATTCCTCAACAGAGTGGAGTGACGCCATCAGATTGACAGTATCATGTAAGTTGAACCATCTTTCATCTATAATGAAAATGTTATCTAAATGAGGCAACAGAAAACACTTCTTCCTTTAACAATTATGTAGCTCTCTTCAGGTCACGCAGTAACAAATTCTGTTTGCTTTTTAATGTGGGAACAAAATAAGTGAAAAGGAGCCAGTAATCAAAGAACTGCAGATTTTGAAATACAATCATTAACTTATAGGGTGGAACGATGGTGCAGTTTAACACTGTTCCCCACAGCAAGAAGGTTCTGGGTGTGAACCTAACCTTTGGGCAACTGGTTGAGTTATCTCTCAGGTTAGAGTAATCAGTTAGTTTAGATGAATCGCATAATTGGGTAGTAGCTTGTAGGTGTTAGTGTGAATGTCTGTCTGTGTTATGTGTTAGCCCTGTGATAGACTGACAGTCTGTTCAGGGCTTTCTCTTTCCCAATGTGAGCTGGGATAGGCTCCAGCTCCATGCAAAGGATAGTGGGTACAGATAATGGACAAATAGATAGTATGTATTATACAGTTGTCTTCCAAAAAATGAAAAACCACAGTGAAAATGTTCAACTTGGCTCTTCAACACTTAAACACAAGTTTTTGCCAAAGGGCAGCAATGTAGCATTCAGTAATGCAGCAGCCAATTATCATGCAATTGACATTTTATATATTTATTTAGTTTTATGAATTTATAGAGATTATATTTTTGTGCAAAACAGGACCTGAGAAAGAGTCTGAAAGCAAACAACACAGTGTTTCATTATGTTATTCATGCAGATCACAAATGGTGGCAGCTTCACATTTCATAAATGATTGCTGTTTGAAGATACATTTGCAAGTTCCTATAGAGCTCTCCCAAGTATGATGTTTGTTTTGATTGCTGTGTCAAAATGAAGAAAATATCTCATGTTGCAAATGTGGTGAATTGTGCTCCTGGATAGTTACAGTAGAGATACAGACAAGAAACACAGAGAAAGAGAGAGAGGAGTATGACATGCAACAGAGGTCTTTGCCGGAATTAAACTAGTATGTATTAATTAAATTTAATGTTAATATTAACAATATAACTTAATGCAAGTTTAAGTCTCAAAAGTATTTCTTGTTTGTGGGGGCTGCACTATTTAAATTGGACTAAATCACAGGGACAGTAATTTCCTTTTTTATGTCTTCGTTCTAAATTAAACAGCTCACAGACCAAAGGCCCAACTGAGAGCTAACAGAGACATTCCAGCAGGGGGCAGTGTGACCCTGACCTGCTCTGTGAACCCATCATCATCTGGTTGGAAATACTTCTGGTACAGAGGAGAGAAAACCTCTGAACCCCTGAACACACAAGATGCTGTCTTCCTCTCAAACAGCCAAATCAGTGTCTCACAGGGAGGACTCTACTGGTGCAGAGGAGGAAGAGGAGACCCAGTTTACTACACAGAGTACAGTGATGCAGTCGGTAAAGGAAAAACAGGCTATTTGGCAACATGATATTGAATACAAAATGCAGAAAATATACATTGTGTATTTATGAATAATGATTAAGACACATTTCAACAACAGAACCCCAGTCTGTCCTCACTGTGTCTCCATTATGGCTGAGTCCTGGAGCCTCAGTAACTCTGAGCTGCAGTGTTAAAGATCCCTCTGCAGGATGGAGGTTCTACTGGTATCAGGCTGTTCCCAAACTATCAGACAGCTCCTACAGCTATGAGCTGCTACCTGGCAGCAGCAGTGGGACTGAACAGGATTCCTACATCATTGATGGACAGACACACACAGCAGGATATGTGTGCAGAGCTGGAAGAGGAGATCCAGTGTATTACACTGATTACAGTGAACCTAAGTTTGTCTGGTCTGCAGGTCAGTTTGTTTCCATCTGTCCTTCTCTCAAGATGTTACATCATCACCTCAGTTCATCCATTTTCTGTCTGTGACCAGCATACAGTATCTTCAGTACTAACGCCTATGTTGACAAATAATTGGCTATGTACATTCATGCTCCCACAATGGAAGAAATAGTTGATTGTGATGACCTTATGATCTTTCCTCTCACCGGCATCAAGCTGAACATTTTTGCTTTCCACCTTACTGGCTTATTTTACAGACTGGACTTTTTCCTTCTGGCCTTATCCTAATTAAGCTCATCTCACTGCTTATACTTATTATTTTTACTTACACAACAGGCAGGACATGTGTATTTAAAGGACACTTGGTTATTGGTCAGGTTGGTTTACAGACAAGACAGTCAAATTCAGGTAATAAAAAAACAAAAATGTCAGCACATTTTAGTATTAATTACACACCCACTGTATCTTTGAAAACTGCACCTTGTTGCGATGTCTGCAATAATCCTCAGCACTAAAAAAAAGGAAAATAATATTTGCATTGTGGAATTTTTAATCTTAAAATCACTGCACTTGGTTTGACCTCTTATTACATGTTGTTTTTCAGATTTTCATTCAGCAGCGTCTCTCACAGTGAGTCCTGACAGAGTGCAGCACTTCACCAGAGAGTCTGTCTCACTGAGCTGTGAGGGAAACTCTACTGAGTGGAGAGTGAGGAGGTTTACTGAGCAGAGCTCCTCGTCATACTGCTCCTCCTGGGGGACAATGACTGGATCCACATGCAACATAGAAAGTTACAGGCAGAGTGATGCAGTGTACTGGTGTGAGTCTGGATCAGGAGAGTTCAGCAACGCAGTCAACATCACTGTCCACAGTATGTTTTCATTACATTTTCTTTGTCTTTATACATTATTTTAAACATCTCATTATGTGTTTCAACATATATTTAGAATGATGTTGTGTACATCTACATTGAGGAGTACAGTACACTGAAATTTTAAGAGTTTGGCCCATTACTAACATTAACCAAAATTATTTTTTTTCTACTCTAGTCTTTATCATTAGTAAATACCATCAACATTTAGCAGCACTTTTGTATGTCCACAAGATAAAAGGTCAGTTCTGCAGCAGCTGATCTCATATTCTTTGACTGTTTTACAGATAAAGATGTTATCCTGGTGAGTCCTGTCCATCCTGTGACTGAGGGAGATTCTGTTTGTCTTAGCTGCAGATTGAGAAAACAAAAACATGTTTCCAAAGTGTTTTTCTATCGAAATGACGAACTCATTCAAAATGATACCAGAAGGGAGCTGAATATCTCTGCAGTGTCGAAGTCAGATGAGGGCTTCTACAAGTGTCACTACTCAGGAAAAGAGTCATCACAGAGTTGGATGTCAGTTAAGGGTGAGTAGGATTTTGTTTTATGTAAACTGTTTCTGTCTGAGAAAGAAACATGGTCAAATACTGAAGTGAATTTGAAGGAATATTAGTTTCAGCTGATTTCACCTGATTCAGTAAAGAAGAAAGTTTCCTTTTGAGCTGAAGAAAGTCTGCATCAGTGGTTGTGATAGTCATGATTTATTGTGCACAGTTTAAGAAAAGAGCTATATTGTTTTATTAACAGTTATCATTTCTTATAGCAGTGTCCAGGCCTGAAAGCTTTTCATTTCCTGTGCTGTTGGTTGTTCGGCTGGTTTGTGGAATCGTTCTTCTTCTTCTTCTCCTTTTATATCTCTGTAGACAGTCCAAAGGTGAGACCTTTTCCTTCTATTATTAGATGTTTTAAGCTTTAATTATTTAAATACACAGATATATTTTGATCTCGTGATATATAATAGCACTATAACAACTAACAATACAAACCCATGTAAGAACAACAAATGTCTTTTTCACAGATTCATGCTTTATCAGGTTGGTTCAACACTCTCTTCTCTCATTCTGAACACAACAGCAACACATTTCATGTTCCTTTTTATATATTTTGTATTTGCTTCATGTTGTAGGCCAATCCAGTCTGAGAGCACCAATCAGGGCTCTGCTACAAATCATGTGATCAACCAGAACGAGGCTCAGCGTGATGAATACTCCACTCTTCTCCATGGTGAGCATTTCAACTAATCTTGATTCTATATATACATACTGGTAAATATACTGTATAGATATATGTGTATGTGTGTGTGTGTGTGTATGTACCTCAAGGATTAACCTTGGCTTGATTGTCACTGCTCTGTAGGTGATGCTCATCTCTATGAAACAATCAAAGGCTCTGAAGACACTGGAAATGGTACAGTATACACCTTGTTATTAACATGCACTGCAAAAATGCCCTATCAGATTTAAGTAAAAACATTTTAGATATGAGCTTTCTTTTGTTTGAAGTAAGCTAATTTGGCTTCCAGTGCACTTGATCCTTAAAATGAGTCAGGATGTCCAGCAACCAGAAGTCTTTGAGCTTAAGATTAGTGCTATTCTTGTATTTAGATAACAAAACGTCACACAGACAATACCTGTATAGAGTCTTGTTCAACCTGGTATTGAACCTACATGGAAGACATGTGTGCTAACCATCGAGCCACCATGCTAACTGACTACTGGTGTTGTGGCTCTAGCCACAGGAATGCTGATCAGTGGGTCCACCATTTTGGTCTCTACTAAAATATTTCATCATCTATTGGATTGACATGACATTTTGTACAGACATTCATGTTGTTGAAATATCTCAAAGATTTCTAGATGGATTGTGACCAAATTTGGTACAGACATTCATGATCCCCAGAGGATTAATCTCAGTGACTTTGGTGATCCTCTGACTTTTCATCCAGCACCATCAAAAAACTTCAATTTGTCCAATAATTTGGTTTATGACCAAATACCTGCAAAAACAATGACATTCCCATCAGCGTTCGTTGTACTTTGTGTTTATGTCTAATTACCAAATGTTAGCATGTTAAGCATGCTAACATGCTGACATCAGCATTTAGCCCAAAGCACCCTGTACCTACAGCCTCATACTCTGCTAGCATGGCTGTAGACTCTCTTGTTTCTTAACAATGGGCATTCTGTTAATTCCACCTTTGATGACAGGTGACCAATAATAATGGACTTACTTTAAAGTTAGTCCTCATGTGAACAAAAGTCTAAACCTTGAAATAAGATATGTTGTCCCAAGAAAGACTTGAGAATATACTGTCATACAAGCCAAAAGACTAAAACATTTTAAAGTTTAAAATAAGTGTCAAAGCATACTGGAGGTCCTGAAACACATACGCCCCCTGTATCTAGCTAAACATAACCCCAAACAACATACAATTATTAATCCAGACGAGGCAAGTGATATTTACTTGAATTAAGTCAAACAGTTTTGCATATTCAGCACTAGATAATCCAATCCAGACTCAAAACAAGTCAGACTAGATTTGAAATCTAAATAAGATTGTCTCAGTTAAGAGGACTGATTTCGAGTGATTGATTTAAAATCCTGTAACTAAAAAATATGTATGTTTCAGATGCAGATGAATCCCAGGAAGAGGATATTCTTTGATTCAACTTAAAAACGCTGTGAAGAAGGGTGAGTACTCCAAATACATTCAATAAATAGAAAATAGTTTAGAGATGTTTTGGCCTGAAGTGCCAAAAAAACAAAACAATGATGGATTTGTCTGATGATGTTAACAGGGAAACAACGTGAACCAGAGGAGAGCTGTGTTTACTCTGATGTGAAGATAGGAACTGCAGGTACAGTCAGTTACAACAGTCGTGCTCACAGTTTGGATTGAAATGTGTCAGATCATTACACAGTTTAAGTCTGTGTCACAGTCTGTTTCATTTACACTATGTGAATGTTATTGTATGTTGTGTGTCATTTGTTTCCAATATATTTCCATCTCACAGATATGGCTTAAAGCTGAATTGTTTTTGTCCTATTTTTTTACTCTCTGGTCATGCTGTCGTGCTGTACAGTCGTGACAAAACACAAGGGCTTCCCAAATCATTTTTGGGTTTCCTTCCATGGTTGACATTTTGTGCAGTTCATTTATTAGCAGATTATGTAAATGAATTATGTCGTATTTTTCATTATTTACAGTTATTTTGTCAATTATATTTTTTATGATTTTGTAGGAAACTTTGAATGCAAGCTGTTCCAAAAAGCAGCAACATGTAACAGTTTGATACAGTATATTTGAGCTTTAGTACCCAGGTGATAGTGCAGCTTTAAAGTCAGCATGTTCTTCAGTGTTGGATGAGAAAGATCCAGGATGGACGTCAACAATGACTTTAATATATGTAATGATCTGCTGTGGAACAACATATCCTATTACATGTACACATTTTCCTCTGTCTTTTTACAACTTCATTGAAAGGTACTGTATGTATTTTATTTTCACCTGAACTGATTTTATATTTTTTTGTACTTGTAATTGTTCTGCTCTTTCTTTTCAATAAACTTTTTTTCCTGTTAGTTGTGTTTATTTTTATTGTTTTTTTTGACTGGACAGCCAAACTGGATAAACACAACCCACAGAAGCCTTCTTCTGACTCCATCAAGCTTGACAAATTACATTGGCATGAAGTGGACTTGGTATTTGTTTTCAGGAACTGTTCACTGTTCTGTGGATTATTCAGAGTAACGGAGACATTTGGTCTGGAAAGACACGTTGCTGTTTGATTCCATTAATTTAAATTCAATTAATCTCTTTTGTATCGGGGTGAAGGCAGAAATCTCAGAGACAGACAACATTTATGTAATTCAGTCAATGTACTTGTTAGACCTCAGTCACTGTGCAGTTAATTATGGAAGCTTTTTCCATAAACGACCACAAGGGGGGGCCAAACTACCCTAATTGATACCAACACAACAAGTACTCCTTTTTAAGTCTGGGACTGGGCTGCTGTAGTTATGTCAAGGTGACTCACAGGCCACATTCTCAACAAAGCTGTAGTACACCCTAACTAATAACTTTTTGAACGTTTTCAATGTTCAGCTCTTCTTATTCTGTTCACCTTTAAATATAATGCTGTTTGAGCTGCACTGATTGCTGACAGATTGTAAGACTCTTGTTTGGACAGCTGATATTCAGTTTGTATCATTGAATTAATCACTAAGTTTTTTCACTGACCTGTACTGTAGGTGATGCCTGTGTCGTATATGGCACAGTACACTTTTTGCTGAACATGGAGCAGTCGTCAATGCTAGAATCACAAATAAATAGTTATTAGTTATAAAATGATGGTGAATAATTGATTGACATTCCAGTAAGTTGATCCCTGTTTCAGATGGACCTGCTGATGAATCCAATCATGTAACAACGTTTTCCTCAATTCAGACCTTGACAAAGTCCACAAAATAATCATTCTGTGAATGTACCATCTTTTTACTGAAAACAAATGACCTCATTATTTTTACTTGGCTACCTAGTTACCTAGAAAAAAAAACGTTTTTCTTTCTCTTCTTTCATTAACAGCTCTGGTGTGAATGTGGTGATGACGCCGTCTAATTCTTGCTACAACAGCAACACATCTTTATGTGTGAAGAGGAACTGGAAAGTTGTTGGCCTGTTTCTTCTCCGGCTCTAGTTGCAAAGTAACCTTTATAGCACAATGGAACAAAACACATGCAGCAGTTTATTTCACTGTTTTCTTCATTTGATTTAATTTCCCCTTTGTGCATTTAATTTCTGAAGTTATTGTAGCAACAGATATCTTTACTCCATCCATCAGCACCATTATATTTTTAATAGGGAGCCAAAGTCCTGGCCCCTGTCCTAGCTAGGGACTTTGGATCTGTAGCAGTTCATGTAACTATGTGGTTCAGTATTTAAGGTGTTTGTTGTGATTTTGTGTGATAACGAGTGGTGCATCAGGCCACAAATCAAGAGAGGCATGGGTAACAACATTTAAAACTACACAACTACAAAGGTGTTTTGGTATTTATTTGTATGTTTTTTACATTTACTTACCTAATTTTCAATCATTAATACAGACCTAGGCACAGGTTAATGCAGAGGCAGACACAGGCTGTAGCCTAGGGGCCCCACATGTGCTGAATGTGCATTTTGATAATGCTATATGAGGGACTGTTCTCAGTCAGTACCATGTGACCTTATCTGTGTAGAGGCTACTGTGAACCGTAAACTTCACATAATATTTTTCTTTTATTTTATGTTCAGTTCATGAAGGTTGACGGCTTTTATTCTTTCCAGCTCAGGTGACTGTCAGAACATCCTGCTGTGTCTCTGTCGCTGTCCAAGGTGCTGATCCTGGACCCCCCAGGAATGCTGAAGCTGTCCTGGGTAACTTTATCTTTGTGCCTCAGGCTGAACCATGTGCTAATAGATTTGAATTATAGTTTTTGACAGCAATGTCTTGATTTCATTTTGCTGTGTTTATTTTGGTTGAATGAGACAGTCTCAAACTCCACTTCTCCACAGCCCGCCCCCTGCTGTCACAATTTTGCCCTGAAGGTATTCAGGAAGTAAACATGACGAACAGTTCCCCAGTTGTTTTTAGGGGAGACATGAAGTTTTCTCATGTCTCTGCTTGATATTTGCAAGAATCTGGACATTAATGCTACTGGTTTTAGTGGCACATTTGCAAAACAATTCTGAAATCCTCATCACAATACAGGCACTGTGGATGCAAGAACAGTGCATCTACTGCATAACATGCATAATAAAATGTTAGTCTTAGGTTTATGACAATAATTTATGTTTTTTACTTTAACATTTTTAGAGACCAGGAACAAACTTTTGCACAAGAGACGAGCTAATAAGTCTTTGCAGTGGGCAGGAAGTGTAAATATATCAATGTGTGCTGCGGTCAAAGCCACTGCAGTTGTCTTGAGCTAAGTGTTAAAGGGAAGGAAGAACAGATGAATTATACACAGAAGAAGAAAAGAAGAAAATATTTATGTGAAATGTAACTTCTCTCTTTTCTCTTTTTCTGCTGCATTCATATTAATGTGAAGTAGAACTCTTTCTCAGAAGCAGAGCAGCAGAGCGACAGTGTCAGAGCTGGATGTGAAGATGGGGCACACTTTGCTCTGTGTGCTGGGGTTATTCTGTGAGTACATCACTGACTTTCCAATTTTATGACTTTCAGAGGCAGACTCATGTTTTCATCAACAAGGTCGTTTTGTAGGCATGATCTTAGTGTCTGGTTTGGCTCGAGAGTGAAGGACTGTTAAATACACTACTGGACTAGTTATTTTTGTATTAATTTTTGCACACATATTTGCATAATGCATGTACAATATATGGTCTAAGGCAGTGTGCGAAATAGTCTGACAATCGGGGGGTATCGTGGCTTGGCCGGTAAAAAAAGAAAAAAAAAAATATATATGTGTGTGTGCGTGTGTTTGTGTGTGTGTGTGTGTGTATATACACATACACATCATCCACGGACTATTTTTCATTCTCAGCGGAAAAAATAAGAAATGTTATTAAAAACATTCTCACGAGGTGAGCTGCTCTGACAATGAGGAACTAAATTAATGTTAACAAATAAATAGATAAATAATCAAAAACAGGCAGAAGCTCCACGTTTTCAGTAAATCATTTTCACTTGTGTTTCCTGCTCAGACAAACTCAATAGACATGCACTCACACCTCTCCAAAACTACGCGTAATATCACGCAGAGCTGGCACAGCGTGGATACTTTCATTAACTCATCGGGATTTAACTGTTAACTGACGTTGTGTGCTTTTCTGACAGATTCACAGTTTATACAGCGACATCATGAATAGCAGCGGAACCGCGGAGTCAGAATGTATTAATGCGCCGCAGTATTACAACCGACACCGGTAACCACGTCAGCAGCTGCCTGTTCACTGTCATCAGTCGCATTTTCTGTGCTCACCTTTCAATATTTAAACATGAAAATACATTTTACAATAAAGATAAATAGTAAATAATTAGCTTAATTTTGAGACCCCCTCAAAATTTGATTTTACCGTCTTCGGGGTTCCTAGTTGTTAATTAGGGGGTCCGAGGCCCCCCGTATTTCGCACACTGGTCTAAGGTGTTGATATCATATATATAATATATATTAAAAACTATATATAAAACTTTAAAATTTTATATATTTCATTTTAAAGATTTGATTTATTTGTGTCCTACCTCTTTACCAACTTACAGAATATCATCACAGAAGTGATGAAACTCCTGCTGGATTTAAAATGCCTTGTTTATTGTCTCATGAAGTTTTAATCTTTATTTTAGTGCTGAATACACTCCTCTACGGACATGCTGAAGGTGACCAATCTTTCTTTCTGGTTTTTACATATTTACTCACTCTTAATCACTTCCTCTTTTTGTGCTTGTATTTCCATCTATGTATCATTTTACTCTCATGTATCAATACGAATTATTAAACGAGTAGATTAGTGCCAAAGAGTGTGAAACTGCATATAATCCACAAAACTATTTTTATGTTTTTTTCCTAATTGTGCAGTTCTGTATGCATATTCATGTAGGGAGACCTGATGCTGTGCTGACCCTGATGTCAAACTGTATATTTACAGAAGAGTCTGTTGCATTTTCTTTTCATGCATTCATCTGATCATCTTAACAGGGCAGAATGATGAAGAGAGGAGCACAGAGGACTCTGGTGTCAGGACACAACCAACAGGTGATACAGTCAGTTACAACACTCAAAGATTTCAATAATAATGACTTATATCATTAATAATTACACTGGAGGCAGTTCAGGTCAGCATGTGGTTCAAACCATCTCACTCATTTTGGGTAGTGACATGATGTGCTGGCTGCCACAGTGTGTTTTTAGTATTACCTCTAGGAGCTGCCAAAGTCAGAAACTGTCAAATGTGACAATCAAATTATTAAAATGTTCTTCCATATTGCTGGAGTCAAACAGTCTAGTCTCTGTACTAAATGCATCCTGTGGAAGGCTACTGTTAGTTTGCTATTTTGGGAGATTGTTGTGACGCTCTGTAAGCTCTTTTATCCTTTGAGCAGCTGCTACTAGAAACACTGTTTGGCACTTTACTGGCCTTTGAGTAGTTTCTTTTGCTGCAGAATAGAAAAACATGCTTTCATATAATTACCATAAAGATTATAGCGGAAAATGATTACATTTTATCTGTTTTCAATCCTGTTTGAATCCTAACTGGGTGTTTTTGATGTGAACAGTTCCCAACAGGCCCACTGTGACCCTTCAACCCAACTGGTCTCAGATATTCAGTGGTGAGACGTTCACTGTCAGATGTGAGATCCAGGGAGGAGGAGACACAGAGTGGACGTATGAATGGACACCAGCCAAATTAAACACACCTCCAACATACAGTGAATACAGGATTAGCAGTGCTACTGTGTCCCACAGTGGAGACTACAGGTGTAAGGGTAGAAAGGACTCATATTCCTCAACAGAGTGGAGTGATGTCATCAGATTGACAGTATCATGTAAGTTGAACTGTCTGTGATTCATACTGAAAATGTCATGTTTTTAATGTTTTCAAGTCTACATTGCCTGTAGGTGTTAGTGTGATAGGCTCCAGCTCCATGCAAAGGATAGTGGCTAAGATAATGGACAAATAGATAGTATGTATTATACAGTTGTCTTCCAAAAAATGAAAAACCACAGTGAAAATGTTCAACTTGGCTCTTCAACACTTAAACACAAGTTATTGCCAAAGGGCACCAATGTAGCATTCAGTAGTTCAGCAGCCTATTATCATGCAATTGACATTTTTTATATTTGTTTAGTTTTGTGAATTCATAGAGTTTCTATGTTTGTTTCCTATAGGACTCTCCCAAGTATGATGTGTGTTTTGATTGCTGTGTCAAAATGAGGAAAATATCTCATGTTGCAAATGTGGTGAATTGTGCTCCTGGATAGTTACAGTAGAGATACTGTCAGAAACTGTATCACAGGGACAGTAATTTCCTTTTTTATGTCTTTGCTCTAAATTAAACAGCTCACAGACCAAAGGCCCAACTGAGAGCTGATGACAGAGACATTCCAGCAGGGGGCAGTGTGACCCTGACCTGCTCTGTGAACCCATCATCATCTGGTTGGAAATACTTCTGGTACAGAGGAGAGAAAACCTCTGAACCCCTGAACACACAAGATGCTGTCTTCCTCTCAAACAGCCAAATCAGTGTCTCACAGGGAGGACTCTACTGGTGCAGAGGAGGAAGAGGAGACCCAGTTTACTACACAGAGTACAGTGATGCAGTCAGAATCAACACAATTGGTGAGTTTGACATTTGTTTTTGAAACAGAATTAAATAATGATTTTGTATTTGTAATTATTAATTGATAAAATGTTAAAGATATTATGTTTTGATGTAGATTTAACATTTGTCATTTTTGTGTCCTTACTGGGATTTTTTGAACACAAACAGTTCCCAACAGGCCCACTGTGACCCTTCAACCCAACTGGCCTCAGATATTCAGTGGTGAGACATTCACTGTCAGATGTGAGATCCAGGGAGGAGGAGACACAGAGTGGACGTATGAATGGACACCAGCCAAATTAAACAGACTTTCAACATACAGTGAATACAGGATTAGCAGTGCTACTGAGTCCCACAGTGGAGACTACAGGTGTAAGGGTAGAAAGGACTCATATTCCTCAACAGAGTGGAGTGACGCCATCAGATTGACAGTATCATGTAAGTTGAACCGTCTTTCATCTATAATGAAAATGTTATCTAAATGAGGCAACAGAAAACACTTCTTTCTTTAACAATTATGTAGCTCTCTTCAGGTCACGCAGTAACAAATTCTGTTTGCTTTTTAATGTGGGAACAAAATAACTTAATTTTGAAATACAATCATTAACTTATAGGGTGGAACGATGGTGCAGTTTAACACTGTTCCCCACAGCAAGAAGGTTCTGGGTGTGAACCTAACCTTTGGGCAACTGGTTGAGTTATCTCTCAGGTTAGAATAATCAGTTAGTTTAGATGAATCGCATAATTGGGTAGTAGCTTGTAGGTGTTAGTGTGATTGTCTGTCTGTGTTATGTGTTAGCCCTGTGATAGACTGACAGTCTGTTCAGGGCTTTCTCTTTCCCAATGTGAGCTGGGATAGGCTCCAGCTCCATGCAAAGGATAGTGGCTACAGATAATGGACAAATAGTTAGTATGTATTATACAGTTGTCTTTCAAAATATTAAAAACCACAGTGCCAAAGGACACAACACAAATGTAGCATTCAGTAGTGCAGCAGCCAATTATCATGCAACTGACATTTTATATATTTATTTAGTTTTATGAATTCACAGAGTTTCTATTTTTGTGCAAAACAGGACCTGAGAAAGAGTCTGAAAGCAAACAACACAGTGTTTCATTATGTTATTCATGCAGATCACAAATGATTGTCGCTTGCAGATACATTATCAAGTTCCTATAGAGCTCTCCCAAGTATGATGTTTGTTTTGATTGCTGTGTCAAAATGAGGAAAATATCTCATGTTGCAAATGTGGTGAATTGTGCTCCTGGATAGTTACAGTAGAGATACAGACAAGAAACACAGAGAAAGAGAGAGAGGAGTATGACATGCAACAGAGGTCCTTTGCCGGAATTAAACTAGTTTGTATTAATTAAATTTAATGTTAATATTAACAATATAACTTAATGCAAGTTTAAGTCTCAAAAGTATTTCTTGTCTGTGGGGGCTGCACTATTTAAATTGGACTAAATCACAGGGACAGTAATTTCCTTTTTTATGTCTTTGTTCTAAATTAAACAGCTCACAGACCAAAGGCCCAACTGAGAGCTAACAGGAGAGTCATTCCAGCAGGGGGCAGTGTGACCCTGACCTGCTCTGTGAACCCATCATCATCTGGTTGGAAATATTTCTGGTACAGAGGAGAGAAAACCTCTGAACCCCTGAACACACAAGATGCTGTCTTCCTCTCAAACAGCCAAATCAGTGTCTCACAGGGAGGACTCTACTGGTGCAGAGGAGGAAGAGGAGACCCAGTTTACTACACAGAGTACAGTGATGCAGTCGGTAAAGGAAAAACAGGCTATTTGGCAACATGATATTGAATACAAAATGCAGAAAATATACATTGTGTATTTATGAATAATGATTAAGACTAACACTAAAAACATTATGTTTGATGTTTAACCTTTTCTAATTTTTGTATTTGGGGCCTCTTGATCATGAACAGTCACAATCAGGGCTGTTGTGACCCTTCAACCCAACTGGCGTCAGATATTCACTGGTGAGACGTTCACTGTCAGATGTGAGATCCAGGGAGGAGGAGACACAGAGTGGACGTATGAATGGACACCAGACAAATTAAACACACCTCCAACATACAGTGAATACAGGATTAGCAATGCTACTGAGTCCCACAGTGGAGACTACTGGTGTAAGGGTAGAAAGGACTCATATTCCTCAACAGAGTGGAGTAATGTCATCAGATTGACAGTATCATGTAAGTTGAACCATCTTTCATCTATAATGAAAATGTTATCTAAATGAGGCAACAGAAAACACTTCTTCCTTTAACAATTATGTAGCTCTCTTCAGGTCACGCAGTAACAAATTCTGTTTGCTTTTTAATGTGGGAACAAAATAAGTGAAAAGGAGCCAGTAATCAAAGAACTGCAGATTTTGAAATACAATCATTAACTTATAGGGTGGAACGATGGTGCAGTTTAACACTGTTCCCCACAGCAAGAAGGTTCTGAGTGTGAACCTAACCTTTGGGCAACTGGTTGAGTTATCTCTCAGGTTAGAGTAATCAGTTAGTTTAGATGAATCGCATAATTGGGTAGTAGCTTGTAGGTGTTAGTGTGAATGTCTGTCTGTGTTATGTGTTAGCCCTGTGATAGACTGACAGCCTGTTCAGGGCTTTCTCTTTCCCAATGTGAGCTGGGATAGGCTCCAGCTCCATGCAAAGGATAGTGGGTACAGATAATGGACAAATAGTTAGTATGTATTATACAGTTGTCTTTCAAAATATTAAAAACCACAGTGCCAAAGGACCAACACAAATGTAGCATTCAGTAGTGCAGCAGCCAATTATCATGCAACTGACATTTTATATATTTATTTAGTTTTATTAATTCACAGAGTTTCTATTTTTGTGCAAAACAGGACCTGAGAAAGAGTCTGAAAGCAAACAACACAGTGTTTCATTATGTTATTCATGCAGATCACAAATGGTGGCAGCTTCACATTTCATAAATGATTGCTGTTTGAAGATACATTTGCAAGTTCCTATAGAGCTCTCCCAAGTATGATGTTTGTTTTGATTGCTGTGTCAAAATGAAGAAAATATGTCATGTTGCAAATGTGGTGAATTGTGCTCCTGGATAGTTACAGTAGAGATACTGTCAGAAACTGTATCACAGGGACAGTAATTTCCTTTTTTATGTCTTTGCTCTAAATTAAACAGCTCACAGACCAAAGGCCCAACTGAGAGCTGATGACAGAGACATTCCAGCAGGGGGCAGTGTGACCCTGACCTGCTCTGTGAACCCATCATCATCTGGTTGGAAATACTTCTGGTACAGAGGAGAGAAAACCTCTGAACCCCTGAACACACAAGATGCTGTTTTTTACTCAGATGAACAAATCAGTGTCTCACAGGGAGGACTCTACTGGTGCAGAGGAGGAAGAGGAGACCCAGTTTACTACACAGAGTACAGTGATGCAGTCAGAATCAACACAATTGGTGAGTTTGACATTTGTTTTTGAAACAGAATTAAATAATGATTTTGTATTTGTAATTATTAATTGATAAAATGTTAAAGATATTATGTTTTGATGTAGATTTAACATTTGTCATTTTTGTGTCCTTACTGGGATTTTTTGAACACAAACAGTTCCCAACAGGCCCACTGTGACCCTTCAACCCAACTGGCCTCAGATATTCAGTGGTGAGACATTCACTGTCAGATGTGAGATCCAGGGAGGAGGAGACACAGAGTGGACGTATGAATGGACACCAGCCAAATTAAACAGACTTTCAACATACAGTGAATACAGGATTAGCAGTGCTACTGAGTCCCACAGTGGAGACTACAGGTGTAAGGGTAGAAAGGACTCATATTCCTCAACAGAGTGGAGTGACGCCATCAGATTGACAGTATCATGTAAGTTGAACCGTCTTTCATCTATAATGAAAATGTTATCTAAATGAGGCAACAGAAAACACTTCTTTCTTTAACAATTATGTAGCTCTCTTCAGGTCACGCAGTAACAAATTCTGTTTGCTTTTTAATGTGGGAACAAAATAAGTGAAAAGGAGCCAGTAATCAAAGAACTGCAGATTTTGAAATACAATCATTAACTTATAGGGTGGAACGATGGTGCAGTTTAACACTGTTCCCCACAGCAAGAAGGTTCTGGGTGTGAACCTAACCTTTGGGCAACTGGTTGAGTTATCTCTCAGGTTAGAGTAATCAGTTAGTTTAGATGAATCGCATAATTGGGTAGTAGCTTGTAGGTGTTAGTGTGAATGTCTGTCTGTGTTATGTGTTAGCCCTGTGATAGACTGACAGCCTGTTCAGGGCTTTCTCTTTCCCAATGTGAGCTGGGATAGGCTCCAGCTCCATGCAAAGGATAGTGGGTACACATAATGGACAAATAGTATGTATTATACAGTTGTCTTCCAAAAAATTCAAAAACCACAGTGCCAAAGGGCAGCAATGTAGCATTCAGTAATGCAGCAGCCAATTATCATGCAATTGACATTTTATATATTTATTTAGTTTTATGAATTTATAGAGTTTATATGTTTGTGCAAAACAGGACCTGAGAAAGAGTCTGAAAGCAAACAACACAGTGTTTCATTATGTTATTCATGCAGATCACAAATGATTGTCGCTTGCAGATACATTATCAAGTTCCTATAGAGCTCTCCCAAGTATGATGTTTGTTTTGATTGCTGTGTCAAAATGAGGAAAATATCTCATGTTGCAAATGTGGTGAATTGTGCTCCTGGATAGTTACAGTAGAGATACAGACAAGAAACACAGAGAAAGAGAGAGAGGAGTATGACATGCAACAGAGGTCTTTTGCCAGAATTAAAGTAGTATGTATAAATTAAATTAAAATCAATGTTAATATTAACAATATCACTTAATGCAAGTTTAAGTCTCAAAAGTATTTCTTGTCTGTGGGGGCTGCACTATTTAAATTGGACTAAATCACAGGGACAGTAATTTCCTTTTTTATGTCTTTGTTCTAAATTAAACAGCTCGCAGACCAAAGGCCCAACTGAGAGCTCGTTCCAGCAGGGGGCAGTGTGACCCTGACCTGCTCTGTGAACCCATCATCATCTGGTTGGAAATATTTCTGGTACAGAGGAGAAAAAACCTCTGAACCCCTGAACACACAAGATGCTGTCTTCCTCTCAAACAGCCAAATCAGTGTCTCACAGGGAGGACTCTACTGGTGCAGAGGAGGAAGAGGAGACCCAGTTTACTACACAGAGTACAGTGATGCAGTCGGTAAAGGAAAAACAGGCTATTTGGCAACATGATATTGAATACAAAATGCAGAAAATATACATTGTGTATTTATGAATAATGATTAAGACTAACACTAAAAACATTATGTTTGATGTTTAACCTTTTCTAATTTTTGTATTTGGGGCCTCTTGATCATGAACAGTCACAATCAGGGCTGTTGTGACCCTTCAACCCAACTGGCGTCAGATATTCACTGGTGAGACGTTCACTGTCAGATGTGAGATCCAGGGAGGAGGAGACACAGAGTGGACGTATGAATGGACACCAGACAAATTAAACACACCTCCAACATACAGTGAATACAGGATTAGCAATGCTACTGAGTCCCACAGTGGAGACTACTGGTGTAAGGGTAGAAAGGACTCATATTCCTCAACAGAGTGGAGTAATGTCATCAGATTGACAGTATCATGTAAGTTGAACCATCTTTCATCTATAATGAAAATGTTATCTAAATGAGGCAACAGAAAACACTTCTTCCTTTAACAATTATGTAGCTCTCTTCAGGTCACGCAGTAACAAATTCTGTTTGCTTTTTAATGTGGGAACAAAATAAGTGAAAAGGAGCCAGTAATCAGAGAACTGCAGATTTTGAAATACAATCATCAACTTATAGGGTGGAACGATGGTGCAGTTTAACACTGTTCCCCACAGCAAGAAGGTTCTGAGTGTGAACCTAACCTTTGGGCAACTGGTTGAGTTATCTCTCAGGTTAGAGTAATCAGTTAGTTTAGATGAATCGTATAATTGGGTAGTAGCTTGTAGGTGTTAGTGTGAATGTCTGTCTGTGTTATGTGTTAGCCCTGTGATAGACTGACAGCCTGTTCAGGGCTTTCTCTTTCCCAATGTGAGCTGGGATAGGCTCCAGCTCCATGCAAAGGATAGTGGGTACAGATAATGGACAAATAGTTAGTATGTATTATACAGTTGTCTTTCAAAATATTAAAAACCACAGTGCCAAAGGACCAACACAAATGTAGCATTCAGTAGTGCAGCAGCCAATTATCATGCAACTGACATTTTATATATTTATTTAGTTTTATTAATTCACAGAGTTTCTATTTTTGTGCAAAACAGGACCTGAGAAAGAGTCTGAAAGCAAACAACACAGTGTTTCATTATGTTATTCATGCAGATCACAAATGGTGGCAGCTTCACATTTCATAAATGATTGCTGTTTGAAGATACATTTGCAAGTTCCTATAGAGCTCTCCCAAGTATGATGTTTGTTTTGATTGCTGTGTCAAAATGAAGAAAATATGTCATGTTGCAAATGTGGTGAATTGTGCTCCTGGATAGTTACAGTAGAGATACAGACAAGAAACACAGAGAAAGAGAGAGAGGAGTATGACATGCAACAGAGGTCTTTTGCCAGAATTAAAGTAGTATGTATAAATTAAATTAAAATCAATGTTAATATTAACAATATCACTTAATGCAAGTTTAAGTCTCAAAAGTATTTCTTGTTTGTGGGGGCTGCACTATTTAAATTGGACTAAATCACAGGGACAGTAATTTCCTTTTTTATGTCTTTGTTCTAAATTAAACAGCTCACAGACCAAAGGCCCAACTGAGAGCTAACATGAGAGACGTTCCAGCAGGGGGCAGTGTGACCCTGACCTGCTCTGTGAACCCATCATCATCTGGTTGGAAATACTTCTGGTACAGAGGAGAGAAAACCTCTGAACCCCTGAACACACAAGATGCTGTCTTCCTCTCAAACAGCCAAATCAGTGTCTCACAGGGAGGACTCTACTGGTGCAGAGGAGGAAGAGGAGACCCAGTTTACTACACAGAGTACAGTGAT
>VMKM01003866.1:0-27061 GCA_008360985.2 Macquaria ambigua | reverse complement strand
CACGCTGTTACTGAGTACACTCACACTCACACTGTTACTGAGTACACACACACTGTTACTGAGTACACTCACACGCTGTTACTGAGTACACTCACACTGTTACTGTTACTGTTTACACTCACACTGTTACTGAGTACACTCACACACACACTGTTACTGAGTACACTCACACGCTGTTACTGAGTACACACACACTGTTACTCAATGCAGGACTTTTACTGGTAGCAGAGTATTGTTACAGGGTGGTATTAGTACTTCTGAGTACTGTCTCCACCACTGAATGTTGCTACTGCTGTTACTAATACTAATAATCAGAGCATCAAATCCCTCCGATGTTAAAATAAAGTCAGTACTTCCTGTTTCGCCTGCTGCAGTGTGTTCATTTAAAGCTTCAGATCGCAGTAGGTTGCTTCAGTGAAATACAGCTACTTAAACAGATTACCAGCTCGGGATGAGATGGCTCGTAAGTCAGCCCTCCACCACCACCACCCTGCAAACATCCCCTCATCCATCCAGTAAATCTGCACTGCATGGGACAATGTTATTCTGCCTCTCTCTCTCTCTCTCCATCTTATGTAAGTGTGTCCTGGTCTTACTGCAGCCCACAACAGTCATCCTGACACACACACACACACACACTGAGCAAAAGTTTCATTATCATTAAGGTCAGGTCTGTGTGTGTGTGGAGGGGGGGGCGGGTGAGGGGACACGCACACTCAGAGAGAGAGAGAGAGAGAGAGAGGAGGAGGAGGAGGACAGATCGGAGGCAGAAAGCAGGAGGCGCTCCTTGCAGTCAGGAGGATGCTGCTCTGACATGCGGACCGTCTCTGATCCTGATCCTGATCCGCGACGCTACCGGCTCCACCTGACCGACTGACTGCAGATCAGCCAGCTGACAGACCCGAGAGCCCGTCTTCATATATACACACATATATACATATACACACACCCTCAGTCTCCTCTGGACCGGCACCGGCTGTTGTCGCCATGCCACCGGCCGCCTGCTCGGTCGGGTACCGACTCCGCGTCACCTTGTCCGCGGTGCTGTGGATCGGGATGCTGTGGAGCCGCGTCTCAGCAGGAGGTACAGTCTCATCGTGTGTGTGTGTGTGTGTGTGTGTGATCGTGATCAAACCTCGTGCATGCTTTGCTTAGTTTTCTTAAAATCTACATCTCTCTCGTCCTCTGGTCCTGGCGTCTGTCCAGGCAGAAGGACAGCAGCTGGAGTTCAGGTTTTAGACGCTGCGAAAACAACTCGTCTCTGTGGGCATCCCTGTCTTGTTTGGAGACCGACTCGTAGGAGGAGAGAGAGAGAGAGAGAGAGAGAGAGAGAGAGAGTGTCTGAAGCAGCCTTTGAAGTCTTGAAATAAACGCTGTTTTGCGGGCTGTTTACTGCGCGAGCAGCTCCAACCAGTTTGGCACAGCAGTCCAGGCTGCAGAGTGCATGTGGACCCGGAGCCCACTCGTGTGCGTGGGAGCCTCGATCAGAGAGAGAGAGAGAGAGGGGGAGAGAGAGATCACCTGTCAACGAGCTCTGCAGTTAGACAGGGGGGGGGGCATCAGCAGTGAAATCACAGATCAGGCAGACAGGAAGTGGAGAGGAACACATGGGCTGCTTCTGTTGGTCTGTTTGGTTCCACTTTATGATCAATTAATGGTTTTATTATTGGTTAATGAGTTCTTTACTGTTTATAGATCTGTTATAAGCCCTTAGTAAGAACAAGTTTTTGGTTGCCAAGTTGTAGGAAGTCCTCCTCCATCAGTTCTTTATTCTTTATTTGCATCCACATCAGCTTCCACAAAGTGCTCGCTACAGTCGTCCTGTTCTCCACACAAAGACAGACTCACACAGAATCAATACAACAAGAAGAAAGCAAAACAAGCCAAATATAAAGATCAGGAAACAGGTGAAATGACAGACAGTCGCAGCTCAGAATGGACAAAAACAAATAAACAGAAACAAAAATAAAATACAACACCTGTGTGAGATTCATCAGGTTTTGTTTTAGTGACTCTGTAAGAAAAGCTAGTTGAATGTCTGATGTCGGAGGGTTTGATGCTCTGGACAGAAGAAGAAAAGTTCTCATCGTGCAGTTTGTTCGTGGACTCACTGTTCGTGTTTTATCTGACAAAAACCAGTTTGTTCTAGTTTTTCACAAAAAGACGTGTGGTGAGATTTTAATTTAGCCTCCACAGTCAGACATGATCATCTCAGAACGATGAAGAACTCGTGGCTGCTCTGTTTTGAAGTGAGCAGGTGACTGCAGTACTCAGGTGTGACAGGACAGGTTGCTGGTCCCTCCCCTTCTGCTACGTAGCCAAGATGGCGACCGGTGAGGGTGAGAAGTGTGAGTTCAGCATCCAGCGCACTCAGAATAGGAAACGGAAGAACACGAACTGAGACGCGCTCTGGTTTCGGTCCTGGACGCTTCAAAGTTTTAACAGAAAGCCTGGTGCCGAAAACCAAACACCTATACAGTTTTTGGGCGAACTAGACATTCACATCCAGACTGCAGCGTCCCCAGAGAAGATCCTTCAGGATTACGTTCATATTGGACAAATCTGCAATGGATGATTTACTGTACGACCAAACCGACCCTGATCCTTCCCTGACCTTAACCATACCGTATTAATGATGTGCAGATATTGTAGAAAGAAATATGTTGGCATTATAATATTAATAATAATAATAATAATAGTAAACTGTATTTATATAGAACCTTTCTTGCGGGGGGGGCAGCTCAAAGTGCTTTACAACAGAAGTGAAGAAATGAGAATAAATAAAAACAGGCAAATTAAAATAAGTTTAAATACGCTGCGATAAAACCAAGAAAACAAACGAGTAACAAAGAAAAGAGGCAGCAAACAGCAACAACAGGTAAGAACAAAAGAACATGTGAAAGAAATAAACTACAGGAAGAGACAGTTAGTTAACGGCAGCGCTGAATAAATACGTTTTCAGCTGCGTCTCTTCTATCCCTCACTGAGGGAGTTTCTTAGTTTTGGTGCTTAAAGTTAAAAAAGGCTGATTTTCTTATTTGTGTGAAAGTTTGTATTTAATAAACCAGCAGCAGAGGATCGAAGAGGCTGCGAAGGATTTATAAAACCACAAAGAGTTAGTAATGTAGGCCGGTCCCAAACCGTTTTTAAACCGATCCTAAGAGACACCTGGAGCCAGCGCAGGTGAGCTAAACCTGAGGTGATACGCTCTCTCTCTCGCTTGTTGTAGTTCAGAGTCTGGCAGCAGAGTTCTGGATTAACTGTAGTTTATCACAGGATTGTTTTGGTGAAGAGAGCGTGACGCGATTAGACGTTTAAAAAACAAGGTTTCGCAGATTCATCCAACATTAGTGTTGTTTTCTGGCTTGTAAGCGGTTCTGCTACAGAAGCTGGAGAGGCTGTCTCATGAGATCTCAGCAGAGATGTAATTGGTCAGTTTTTTTGTGACACATCACTCGACAATTTCTCCTGGAAATGACGTTTATATACGACTGATCTGCAGCAGCGAATACGAAATCTGCTCGTGGAAACTAAAGCGTGTTTTTCATGGTTCTCTGCAGGTTCTCAAAGCACTCGGTTAATGTTGGAAAGATTGTTTTTGACTGATTATTATTATTATTCTTATCATCACAATGAAAAATCTTGACTTCTGTCACGGCCTCGTACGATTCTCTGCGGTTTATTTGAGCTGCTGCTGAACACCTTTGTTCCAGGAGATTTCATCACTTTCACTCTTTGATTTTATTTTGAAAATCCAACGTGACAGTTGGTCTCACAGAGCCGCACACACACACACACACACACACACACACACACACACGTTCATATGAATTCATCACTCAGTTCCCAGCAGGCTTCAGTCCTCTTGTTAAACCTCGTCACTCCCGTCTTTCCCCACAAACGTGCACAAATGTTCGATCTGTAAATGCAGCCACACACACACACACACACACACACACTCTGTATCATGCACTGCATCACTGTTTTCATCTCACCGTCTGTGTCTGTGGTTAATGAGATCACCCAGCAGAGATGTAATGTCACAGAGCAGGCTTGTGATTGTGTGTGTTAGCGTGTGTGTGTGTGTGTTTTAATGTGTGGATTGTGCCTGTGTATGAAGATAGGCTGGATCAGCGCGTGGTCTAATTTCTCGGGGTGAGAGTGATAATCTGCCGGAGAGACAGACCGACAGCTTCTGCATGCAGAGAGCCACATGGAGGCCGCTCATCGACCCGCTCTGACATCGTTTTGTTGTACAAAAGTTAGCTGTGAACTCGCGTCAGGTTAATTAACAAAATATAGATTCTCTTCTCAAGAACTCGCTCATCTTGTAACTCGCCTTTCTCCTCTCATCACGTCTCCTCTCTTTCCTTTCTTTCTTTTTTTACTTGTGAGTGAGAGGAGAGAAAAATGGAGGAGATTGTTTCTTCTGGTTGAGTAACTCTGGGCCTTATTACACAACTGGATCCTCAGGCTGCAAACTTTTGAGAGTTCGCATCAGGAAGAGACGCAGAGCGAGGAGCCAAAAGAAACATGAAGGAGGTTTGAGAGAGAGGAAAGCAACAATATCAGTATATTCAGATTTAAACCCCCTCATATGTATATTTATGGTGCGTTATTGTGTGACTTTGTGTCCTGTATTGTTCTGTCTGTATTCTCCTGTTGAGTTTGTGTTTTGTAGTTTTATGTATTTTAAAGGCCCATCTAGAGACGGGCACTGCAGATTAGCTTAGGCTATAAATGCTGTGGTTTATGTCCCTAAACAAATACACATTAAATAAAAAAGTGTAGCTGGCAACAAAATGCACAAAATAACATGATCATTTAGCAGCTTGATTTACCCTCAGAAAAATAAAAAATAAAATAAAAGCTTTTGAAAAAAGACATTTGAACTTGTCAAAGCAGGAAAAGCCCAGGTGTTACTAACATTAACGATGGCTCCAGTCCATTAAAAATATATGTACTAAAATGATGGTAATATACAAGTAACTTGCATTTGGAAACACGTTTGAAATACGCAAAGATATTCTGTTTCCTGTCGAATATGATGAAGAACAGCAACAAGTCCTGTTGTTTGAGAAACTGAGACCAGAGAAACAACCAACAGATCATCAGAATATTTGCTGATTAATCATTTGTCAATCAGTGAATCGACTTATTGTTGCAGCTCTAGTTAGTACGATCAATTCATGGGATTTTGTTGACCATAAGACCAGACGGATCCTTTGAGTTTGAGGGAAGATCGAGGGAGAGGTTTAATAGTCAACGTTGACTTGAAGCTCAAGATAAAGTTCGATCTTTCCCTCATTTCAACCGAGCGTTTTATAACCTGAACCTCGCAGCACGTCGGTAGTTGAAGTCCTGTGTTTTGCTCCGTACGACAGTTTAAGGAAGTCACGCTTGTTGGACTGAGTGAACGTCATCCTGCCAGAAACTGTCTTTCCTCCAAAAAGCAGATTAGAAGAATGTAAAATGCGTTCTGACACGTTTTCTTGCTAAATTCACATTATCTTGAATACAAAGTTGTTCTGCAGCCGACTCAAATCTCGAACTCTGGAGTGTCCATGAACGCAGAGAGTCGCTGCTCACAACCGCAACTACAACATCATTTTAAATAAAATGTATAGTGGACTCTACTACACCCTTCTAACTCCCTCCAAAGTCTCTGCAGGTTGGTTTTCACGCTGTAATGACCTGAAACCATTTAAAACATAAAACTATGCTTCAGGAAATGTTTTGCACACATACAGACAATATATATAGTTAATAGGCTAAACATGCTAACCTCTGCTGCAGCTCTGTTAAACTACTGCGGAGGAGAAAGCCCAGCTTTAGCTCTTCATTAGGAGCACAGTGATCTGTATAATCATGTTAATCAGGGGCTCATATTCCGGTGAGCTCTCCTGGAAATGAAAGGTTAGACCCTCCGAGCCCACCTGTGCTTTGCTGCTGCTGCTCATTAAAATGGGGTCACCTCCAACTTCCTGTCTGTTTCTGACTCCTGCGCCTCCTTTTCTTCTACCTGCTGCGTCTGTCTGCCAGCACTTCTCCCAATCAGATATCATTCAGAGATCAATGACACGGTTTATTTCATGAGGATGTGAATGAATGCACGATCAGATAACGTGCTCTGAACAGATAAGAACAGCATCCAAATGACTGTTATTGATACAATTTGTCACAAACGTCGCACCACGTTTTCACCACTTTAACATGAAAAACACATTCATACAGTCGACACAACTCTTCACGGAGAATCGAGCTCTACAACAAGATCTGTGTGCATAAATCTGTGTTATAAAAAAGTGATCTGGGTTCTTAAAAATCTGATTCAAACTTTTCAATCCAGGTGACTGCTGAACTGCAGGACTTTCTACGGGAGTGTGTCTATGCTCCCCAGCTCAGTATCCTCTTAATATGACACATTAAAGGAGACATTTCAGAGGGTTTTATGTTCTCAGCAATCTTTATTCCCTGTACGTCAAATGATCAATTTATGTTTCCCTGGTCAATATATACAGCTTATAGCCTACTATAAGTTTTGGAAGCCTTTATCATCACATCCAAATTGTTACTATAAATTCCAGGAGACAACAAACTAATATGATGACGGGATCGTTTCATTTTAAATATTAAAAGCTGTTTGGTTTCCATGAGTGATTGTGATGAAACACCAGATTATGTTGAAAATCAAGCATTTTTCAAGGAGTATATTCGAATTCAAGCATATTCCTAACCTTGAAAACATAACGGTTAAAATTAAGCATTTTCCAAACTTTCAAGACTTTGTACGAAGCCTGCATGATGCAGATTTTTCCAAACTGAATAAATAGGTTAGAAACACAGAGATGATTTAGACGTCCAGCGAGCGATCCAAAATGGAACGGATATAGGCCCTTTTCACGGCAGACATTTTGACTTGTCAAAGCAGGAAAATCACAGGTGGAACTAATAACATTAATGACGGCTGCATTCCATTTAGCAGAGCCAGTTCCGGGCCTGGTATCACTGACACGGCTTACTGGGACTCTTAAAAGACTCACACACTGTAAAAGCCACGTTTCGATCCAGCAGGAGTCTTTTTGACGGGTTGGGGGTCTTTGTCCTGATTCCTCTTTGTGTTTGGGAATGTGTGTGTGTGTGCATCCTTGTTTGTGTTCGCTGCAGCTGGATGAGTGTAGACGATGCACAAGCTGCCATCTCAATTAGTCGCAGCACTCATTAGGACCAGAAGTGAGAGCTGCAGCTTCTCGCTCTCTCACACACTCCGACATATGGCCCGGGCTTCTGCAACAAACCTACCAGAGACGACAGCATCCCAGCGAATTATTCAAAGTGTGTGTGTGTGTGTGTGTGTGTGTAGCAGTTGGTGGGGGGTGCTAACCTTCCTCTGTGCGCTGTGTTGACATCAAAGCAAGACGCCTGAAGCAGTCGCAGGTCTTACCGCCAGTGATGTCTCCACCTCAGCAGGTCTGCTTAGACCTTTGTGACCCAGTGAGGCTGTTTAAAGGGGTTTGGAAGTGTGTGTGTGTGTGTGTGTGTGTGTTGTGTGTTTGCAGTGTTGGTGCCTGCCTCAGTATCCAGGATTATCCTCTCTAGGATGGCTGCAGGATTGCACGGATGCTGCTGACACTTCTCTACAATAGAAGCAATTAACTGAAGCTTAACTTTGTGTATGTCTGTTTTAAGCCACGGATGTTTGTGTGTGTGTGTGTGTGTGTGTGTGTGTGTGTGTGTGTGTGTGTGCAGTTGTCCTTCTCGCTTCCTGGGCCCTCATTTATCAAAGTATTCGTAAAACAACTTCTAAATGCCGACGTCAAATGTGCCCCAAATAAATCTCTCATGTCATCTCTCAAATCTCTCCACATCATGTTCGTATGTGTTGGAGGGAACGTGGAGGAATCAGTGTAAACACATGTTTTGGTCATGTGAAATGTTAAAATCAGACTAAATGTCAGATAAAGATAAGATAAACCATCTTGATATGGATCCCTTATATTTGTTTTCAACTGTGACCAAGTTACATACTGAGCGTTTTACGATATATTCATGTTTTATCTCATTTATTTTATCTGTACAAAAACCAAAGTGTAAGAAGGATGTCAGTCTTTATGCTAAGCTAAGCTAAGCTAAGCTAAGCATCTGCCAGCTGCTTCCTATTAAACGGACAGACAGGAGATTGGTGTTGATCTTCTCTAACTCTCAGCAGGAAAGAGAATAAGCGTATTTCCCAAAAGCACAAAACTGCGTATGCAAGTTAATAAATGAGGCGCCTGGTTCAGAACCTCCAAGGGTTCATGATGGAGGAATAAGAACAAGACAGTTTTCTTGATCAAACTCTTGTAGAAAAAGAATATTTTCCGTCTTCAAGACAAATCTGCACTGATTGTTAGAAAGGGCGTTATAATATATATGAATATGTTGTTCACTTTTTGCTCCGTGGCGAAATGATGAATTGTGATCCAAAGAGAGATTTGATACGGTTGTCTGGGATTAGAGTGACAATTTGGATTTTCAGTCTGACACTTTGCCTTGTCAAACTCACTCAAAGCAGATTGGCACAATCAAGTGTGTCTGCAGCCAAGCCTTTTAAAAGGTTAATATTTCAGTTCCCATTTGCCTCAAAGCTCACGCTAAGCCACCGCTCTGCTCCCTCATCTATCTGCCTTTGATACGGGAATCCCACTGAAGTAGGTCTGTTGACGCATTCGACAAACAGCGTCTGTGTGTGTGTGTGTGCTAATCCACGCCGCTGATAGCTGCGCATGTCATGCTGTCGAGTCGGCGTGTTTGTCTCTTTCGTACTTCAACTCCAATAGGTGTGAGAGAGCTGCAGAGACGAGCCGAGCATTGTGGGATAGAAAAGGATGTCAGGGTGTTTTTTCACTGTGATTGGCTGCAGTCTGGGCTGCGAGGGTCGATGTATCAGCGCTGCTCCGCTCTGCTGCCTGGTCGGGGGATTGATTGATTGATTCCTGTCACGGGGTGTGCAGAGTTCTCGCACCGACAAAGCCCCTCTGAGCTTTTGAGAAATTTATGGTCCAACAGTTTTGAAGCGTGATGTAGGATGAATTTAGAGGCTGAGGAGATGCAAAGCCTTCATCCATCCCTGCAGGATGATGGCTGCCACTCATGCTGTGAAGCGGAGGACAGTTGTTTATGTCAGATTGATCCGCAGAAACCGACTTCTTCTTCTCATGATTGCCAGATAGTTTCACAAAAAATCATTTAAAAAAACTCAACAGGAGTTGCTGCTGCTGCAGCTCAGTGATTCTGGAGACATTTTTCAAACTGAATTCATTGAGTCAGCTGTTGATAGAAAAGCAGAAACCGGTTTTAAAGGACCTTCCTGTTGGTTTTTGCATGTTTTTATTTTGCTGATTGATTTGGCGCCCTCCAGGCAATCACTGCTTTCCATTAACTTGTGTGCAGAATGAAAATCAACTTGCAGAAACTTGAAGTTTGCTTGTGATGGGTAATCCATCACAGTCAGCACTTTGTTGCCTAAATTCATTTTGTCATTGCATTGTAATGCAGCTGCATGCATGAACTGTTTTAACAAGACTAAGAGGCTCTGTGAGGCTGTGATGCTCACTGTAAAGAAAACCACACTGATGAATAGAAAGACCAAAGTAATGGACACATGTGGACCTGATGATGACACTCAGGGTGTTTTCACACCTGTAGTTGGTTTGCTCTGGTCTGAATCAGTTGATAAGTTTGTAAACTTGGTTTGGTTTCTTTTCACACAGAGAAAAATCCAAGAGAACTTAAATGCATCACTACAAACCAGGTGAGAACGTTCCCTCCTGTTATTGGTCAGATGTGTCTGGGGCGGGAGCGAGAACATCGGATCACGTTCCCTCCACAAACGAACCGCTCCAGAGTTTGTTTGGAACAGGACCGAGACCACCTCCTCTAAAGGGTCTTGGTGTGGTTGTTTACTGTGTTCACACCTGCGCAAACAAACCGCAATAACCGATCAAAACAACGTTTTTTCAAACTGTGTGAACTTATTGTCCTGTTAGCGACTGAGCTAACAAGCTAATGAGTTTGCTAACTTTTTTATAGCTGTGTATTGAATGAAATGTGAACAGAATATCAGTAGAGAGAAAATAGAGAGAAGCTCCGGGAGATATTGTGACTGGCTAGCGTGTTATCGGTTAGCTCACCAGCTAGCAGTAGCCTGCAAGTAGCCGCAACATCACCAAGCTGCTAGCACCTCCTATTTCGCGTGGAGGAGCGAATGTCACTTTGTGGTGTTTCTGCTGCTTAATAGTTGTTGAGATATTTCAGTCTGGACTCTAAAACCTCCGTAGAGCCGCTCCGTAAACATGGCTAATAATATGATTAATAAGACGTCTGTGATTTGAGACAATGTGAAAGAGATGAAATCAGTCACGTCGCTGCTTGGCACCAATCTGCAGCTGTGGATTATATGTTTTTGAAAATCCATACATGTAAGATGTTTTGCCGGTTGACGCTGCTATCATCATTTGTAGCTCGATCCTGTCGTTATTACCTCGTGGATCTCTCACTGTGATCAATTTTTACTCAGCCAACACTGTCTTTTGATCATTTACTCATAAAGGTCAGAACAGAGCTGCTGGGCTTTTCTGAAAAATAGAGCGGGTCGATCGATCGGCGCTAAGGTCAGGTCTGATTGATGGAGCCCTAAAGTACAATACTTTTTTTATTACACCACCTGGAAAATAGCTCCTCATAACATCCTATATAAAGACTGTAATGGACCGCGGGGAAACAGACGGAGTCGACTTTTGCTTCTCCGAAATATGTGAATCCTTTTGCTTTTAGAGCAGATTTACTATTCTATACTGTGAAAGCTTCAGTGCTGCACTCAGGTCGGTGTTTTTACAGCTGAATGACAGCGTGGGAAATTAATCTCGCGTCAAAAGATGAATAGAAAAGAAAAGACATGTTATAGGCTTTTAATTAATTACTGTAGCTGCCACACGTCTGAGTGTGTTTCTTCATCACAGTTAACTTTTATTTCTTTTCTGGCTCATAATTTATTACTGAATGTTCTCCGTGTTGACATTTGGGTCATGGCCGCCCAGAGGTTCACGCTAAAAGCATTCCTCCTCTCTTCTTTGACTCCTCTCAGCTCTGCTCTCGGCCTCCTTTCACAATTGATGTGGCTGGTGAAGAGATACATCCACCTTTTCTTTTATTCATGGACTAAAAGCACAGAGCCCACATACCTGTGACAGCCCCTGAGACGAACCAAGAACACACACACCAGCACACACCAGCACACACACACTCTGTGAGCTATGAGATCACTCCGCTCAGAGGTTTTTATCATGCCGGCCTCGGAAGTTAATTATTGGCTTTGTGGAAGTTTAAGTGTTGAGATTAATGGCATTTTGCAGACATTCTCTTCATTTTTCAAACATGAAATCCCATTTTAATAGCTGCACATCTCACATATTACATCATTTCAGACAGTATTTTACTTTATATGACAATTTTCCAGCTATTAGATGATCGTAGCCGTACAAAGGAGCTTGAGATATGGAACATATCACAGTACGTTTACTTTGTGTAAAGTACGGCAGCGCTTCATGGTGGTTTATTCAACAATGCTTTGAAATCTGAGAATTGAAGGACAAGACCGGCGATATTATATATATGTGTCTCTCAGCTCCGAGCCCATTGGTTCCTGCTGAAGACATAAATCTTTAAAAACACCTCACAAATGTAAAGTTTCATGTTTAAAACAGCTGCTCGCTGTAGTTTTGATCAAACAAACAGCAGAAAATAGAGCATTTGTTGGGGACTATTTTCAGCGGCGGATGAATCCACATTTGGCAGCAGGACGGTGTGTAGAATATCACCAGGAAAAAAAAAGATTTAGCTCTATAAATCAAATCCATGTGGCAGCAGCACAGGTGTAAATAATGAAATGAATGATGGCTGAATTCCATTTAGCTGCTTCAGTTTCAGGGTCCTGGTTGGTATTGTACATGTTTACTGCGACACAGAACGGAGCGGTCGTTAATGTTATTAGTAACACCTGTGCTTTTCCTACGAGTGCGCTCTCTTTCGGTTTGAACTCTAAAAGGGGTCAAAGCTAATCTGGCTGATTGATCGTCTGAGGCTCGTGTTTCTTGCTCTCTGCAAGCAGTTGTCTTGATGTAAAATCCATCCGATGTGGTTCTTTAACACGACATTTCAGCTCATAAAACACGAGTCATCACTGTCCTGGAGATCTCATGTGGTGAAAACACAGCAAGATTTTCGGAGTGTGGAGGGAGAGAGCTGTCTGTTTCCTCTGGCATCACTTTCTTCCACCCCCCACCCTGCTGCTAACTGGAGGCAGGCAGGAGTGTGAGGAGAGTTTCAATGACTTGTGGCTGCGAGTGCACTCAGCGATGTTTCTGCTCAGCAGAGCAGCAAACAAACATGAACATGTCAGGACACACACACACACATTAGTATTACTGCTGCATACTTGTTAGAAACTATATTCAGTCCCTAACCACCCCCGCTAATCCTAACCTTTACCACTACTAACTCCGACATTTCCACTTAATCCCGTCCTAATCTCAGCCCCAAACCCACATCCAACTCTGAAAAGAAGTAAAAAAAAAGTTCAGACTCGGGAATATTCTCCTCTTCCTTCTTTCCTTTTGAGGACATTTAATCCTCATGAGGATTAAATATTTTCACATAAGAAGACACACAGTCCCAAAGCTGTGGCAGCAAAGAACGTCATTTCTACTTTTCTGTGAATTCATTTCTTACTGCGGCCACACACACACACACACACACACACACACACACACACACACAATCCTCCTGCCTGCACGCCTCACTGCCTCGAACACATACCAAGAGACGCTCTTACTCAGTGTCGAGGCACAAGTGCTTCTCGTGCTCAAGATCAGCCGGTTGCTATGACAAACATATTTATAAAACGTAATCTCTGATGTGAGGTTCAGTCATCCCAGGAGGTGTCAGGAGACTCATCTTTCTGTCACTGGTGTCCATCTGGGAGCTTTGGCACAACAAATGTGACCGAGCGTCTCTGCAAATATGGTTCAAATGTGCAACAAGGTCCCACAAACTTATAAAATCAGAGTTAAGTCAGAATGTCTGCCTGTATTATAAGATGAACTTTATTTATCCCGAGGGAGATCGCTGTGCAGCAGTTGCAGGAGTGCTAGTATAAAAACATCAATAAACAGATATCCAAAATCCAAAATATACATAATGCCAAAAAATATAAACAAAGTGAACGGTGTGGGCGTCTCACATCCAGTCCACATTCAGGGTGTCAGACAGCTTTCACAGCAGAAATCTGCTTCGTATAAACACCCGAACTACAACCTGACAGATGCTGTCGTACATAATAATATGTACATAATGAATAATGAAGTATATTATACTGGGATCACTGTTATTCCCCTGCCCCCCCACAGCCTAACCGGCACCTATTATAAATTTATAAATTATAAATATTTTATGGTATCATTAGAAGAGTGTTATATTGAATGTGAACTGTATCCTGATATAACCTGAAAGATCAAAACAGAATCTGTATTAAATCTTCTTACCTGAACGTATAAAATAAACCTTTCCTTTAATTTCTTTTTATTTAAGATGTGTTGTGAGCGGGACATTTTAGAGTTGGAAAATAAACTTGTCAGCGCTCTCTAGTGGACAGATGAACAGTAACACACTTTATAAGCTGCCTTAAAGCTGCAGTGCGAAGCTTTTGTCTCCCCCTTCTGGCAGTGAGAGTAATCACACAAACACTGACGTCTGGCCTCAGTCCCTGCTCTTCTTCCAGCCTCTCCACCGATGGTTCTCCTGTTAGTTTCTGTTCCTGACTGTAGTCCTTCCTCTGAACGCAGAGTTTCTGTTTTATCTGCAGCATCAGGAACTTTTCTTGGAGCTTCTCAGGTTTTTCCTCCAGACTCCTGGTTGCTGCAGCTCCTCCGTCAGACCAGAGCCATGTAGAGAGAACTACCTGAAGTCTACGTCAGTCATGTGACCATCGAGCATGTTGAGCTTCTGTTGACGTACTCCGGTATACTGCGACTGCAGCTTGAATGTAATGGACGTTCATTTATATGTCAAAGTCCCGCACTCCAGCTTTGAACATATGTGTGGTCATACACGGTGATATATCTGTGATTAGCTAAGTTAATTAGCTATCAGTATAAACCCGCAGGCCGATACGCTTTTATCTTCCTCTCACGTTTTAATCCAACAGTGCTTCTTATTTTAGTCACGTCGTCTTCATGTTATTCTTCTGTGGTGTGAAAATGTTTTTGTCTCACTTTCGATTTGCATTTAAGACTACTCAACGCTGAGGTCATGAATTTTTCTTTCAAGCTGGAAACACGTGACGAAGATAATGCTAAACACAACAATAACTTTTCATATATATGTGTGTTATATAACAGGTGTTTGTGCATTTCTCAGTGTAGCACCTGCTGTTGAAGAAGACGCTCTCCTAGCATAAAGGTTTGGTGTTGTTGTGCTACAATCCAACAGGGAAACCGTTTATATGGTTGAGCAACAGGAGAAGAAACTCAGAGAACCAGGGAGGCTGCGATCACACAGCAGAAAAGGGATGTGAGGACACAGAGGAAGGATACAAGTAAAGTTGACGTGGAAGCGAGTGGAAGGTGGAGAGGGAAGCACAGCTGCACCGACGGGCTGGTCCTGATGGAGGGCAAGGGGGTTGGGGGTGGGGGCGGGGTGGGGTGGGGGGTGGGGGACGAGAGAGCGGGTGGTGTGAAGGAAAAAGAGCCCACAGATGATGCCATCTGCTCAGCTGAGCTGGTCATGCCTGGCTGCAGTAGCACCTGCTTCTGACACACACACACACACACACACACACACACACACACCAGCTGAGGCTCATGGCTTGAAACCATCCTGTTAGAGCATCAAGTTTTGAGCCTTAAACCAAAAGCAGAGCAGATTTCTAACAGGTGTTGAGGAGACTGTGTGCAGATCAACTAGCAGTGTTTCACTCTCAGACAACTCGATATGTATCTCAGGCTACATCCACACTGATACGTATAACTTAGTGTCCACACGACTCCGGCGTTTTCGAAGCCCTAAAACAGAGACCTTTTAAAACACATTGTTTTAAATCCACATTGTGTTTTAGTGAGGACAGACGTTTTAAAACGATGACGCAGACACCCACGGCCAGTGCACGTGAATGGTCATGTGATGTGCGTTTCCAGGCGTGTAGTATGGACGGAGATTATTTCTGAAATGCTGATCAATCAGCTCGTGTGGACGGAGATCGTTTTCGTTTTAAAATGAAGACGTATTATCTGTGTGCATTCACTTCCGTGCAGCCTGGAGAAGCAGAATTCCAGCTGAAATAACACTTGGCTGCTGGAGGGAGCGTTAGCTGCTCACGCTAGTCTCCCTTGCCTTGTGTTGACTGGGAACCCACCTGTCTGCGAAACATGTCTACTTCTGCTGAAGCAGCAAAGTTTGAGGAGCTGCTGACATATGTGATGATACAACTGTGTGTTTTGCAGAGAGCTAACGTGAAGGTTTCAGACTGTTTAAGACATTTCTGTGACATTTTTCCTAATTTCCTGCAAAGTGTGGGTTGGATCTGTGGTTGTGTATCAATGTACCCGGATCTTACCAACTCGTACCGGTTCATCTTTACACCCGTAAGACAGAAGATACTCGATAATGGCTGTTAAAGTTTGAGTCACATTCAAAACCTGGTTGGGACTTTTGCTGTTTTCTGTTTCTGTTTTTACTGGCTCTTATTTCCTGCTCACCGCTTTTCCAATCAGCCACGTTTAATTAATTAACTTTAATTAACTCTCTCTGAAAATGCTGCTTGCACTCTTCTGCATCATTAGTCGAATGATGTTAGGATCCTTAAACTCAGTGATTAGTCCTTATTAATCAAGCCATTTATCTGATAAACATTAGGGATTATTATTTTTGCTCCTTGAAGCCGATTTGAAAACAAATTCTTGATAAAATGATCAGTTTTAATGAGGCTGAGTGCATTTAACATACATGCTAATAAGAGACATGACAGTGGAAATGATATGGATGCTAATGAGTGTGTTTACATTGTGTGTGTGTGTATGTGTGTATGTGTGTGTGGGTTGTGTGTGAACAGAGAGGAGATCCACATCGGCTCCGAGGTCACCGTTGATCGGTCGGTTCGATAGCTGCTCTGCTTTCAGTTTCAGGTCGTTCCGCTCGCTGACCTCGAGCGCAGTTCAAGCGTTAACTCTTAGATAACATCGATCTGTGTGTGTGTGTGTGTGTGTGTGTGTGTGTGTGTGTGTGTGTGTGTGTGTGTGTGTTCGCACTCATCAGTTCTCACACAGGAAATCATTAAATCAGTGCAGTGTGCTTACCCAGCGCCTGGATTTGAGAGGCAGACACATCTGAGGTCACTAATGCTGCTTTTCACCAGAATCTGGCTTCAGCCAATTAACACTGCTGCTCAAGCTGTTTGGAAAGCAAGAGGCTCTTAAAGGATAATTTGGGTATTTTACACCATGGGTCTTATTTTGGTAGTTTTGTAGCCATTATTCATATTGATAATAATAACACTGTATAAGGTGATTGCTGAGATCTGGGGATGATTTTACGACAAAAATCGACGAAAATCTTCTCGTTAAAACTAGCAGAAATAATACCCAAGATGAGAACCGTTTATCTGGGGCCAGTTTGATACGATGATTCGTAAACAACCAAGATGGCTGCCGCTGATGTGGAACGTTCTGAATCTGCTGTCACGTCAGTATCAAACAAACTGGACGGTATATTTTCTCTAAAAGAAGAACAAACAGCTGCACTTAAAGCTTCTGTTGATCAGAAAGATGTGTTTGCTGAACTGCAGACAGGATTCGCTCAGCGCTACGTCACGTGTTTCGTTGTTCTGATTGGTTGGAGGTCTATCCAACTGCGTCCAGAGGCATTTTGGTCTGCGTCTGCTGATAACTGCCCTTGGAAACTGAAAATGAACTGAGAGGTTTCAGATTTGATGTCAGGCCAGTTACCAGATGTGAAATACTCAGAACAAAACCTGTTCTTCCTGCACCTGAAATGACAACCTGACCCGTGCTGTTAATGCAGCCAAAAAACTGTCTGTGGTAGTCAGACAGCTGAGTCGTGCTGTGTGTGTGTGTGTGTGTGTGTGTGTGTGGTTATCAGAGTGAGTCTCCATGGGGAACGGCCATGGTAGACAGGGAATGTATTCCAGATACAGTTGCTGCCAGTCTCAGGTCTGATAAAGTACTTTAAACAGCCTCCGACTCCTAGAATACAAATTAAACAGAGTAACAAAGAAAACAAAAAGACGAGCCTTTTCTCTGCATTTCAGCGGTTCAGGCTGAGAAAAACCCACAGAGGAGCCCGTCTTCATTGTTATCAGGTTCCCCCTTTCAGCGCCGTTGAAACCTTTTCCTGACATTGCTTTACAACCTCAGACTTGATTGTGTTGGAGTGGCGATGAACGTCTGCAGTCACTGAGGGCGATTGAATTCTGCCTCTCTGTCTCCCTCCACAACACTCAGTCTGTTGCGAGCACAAACTCAGTCAAATAAACAGACACACCCTTGTTTTCCTCCTGCAGTTACCAGTTAATTTGTGAGAAGCAGCGCGTTCTGCACACACACACCGTGTTGCTAACAGGCGAGCACTGCTTCAGCCACACGTGGCGTTTAAGGTTGGCAGGACTCCTCAGAGAGACGTGTTTCTGTGTGCGTATATTAACGGAGAATGAGAACCAGCGTTGCACCTACAAATGGAGGCAAGACAGGGAAATGCATTGAAGAGTTTAATGACATTTCTGGCGTCTAATATTCATGGCTTCAATCATCCATCTGATGACATCAGCAGTGATAGAGCAGAGTGCACCTCCCCATTCGCTCCTGCCACAGTTCATTTCCTGCACAGTCAGGGAGTTCAAACCAGCAACATAATGGCCCCAAACTCCCTGACTGGCACTCAATACCACAAGTGGATGGCTCTAAATATAAAATTAATGAAAGAGGCATTTGATAATGATCACTCGGGTCACTTTTGGACGTGGTCAGGGACGCTGAAGTCCACATAAAGCTGGGCAGACACTGAATAGACTGATCGCCCCCAACTCATTTTACAATCCGCCAAATTTCTGCCAGATCTGTTGTCCTTTGACTTTAAGTTTGAGGGGGTTGCAACACCTGATTAATTGACCGAACTGATCAACCATCTGGCTGTGATCAAGTGGATTTCCTGCATGTCCAAACTTTGGGTTGTTGCACTCTGAGCAGTTCTGCAATCTGATTTTCCAACATGGCTGCTGTCAAACGATCCGTTATAAACTGCAGTGAGCTTGTTTTAATATTACTGCAGAAATATTTCACATGTTGTGGCTGAACCTGCAGCCTTGACTCAGACTGTGATGTGAAAGACAGACAGAACAGACTGTCCACGTCTTCTCAGCCATCCAAGGCTCCATATTCTTCTTTTTTTTTGTTGTTGTTGTCTTGCTTTCCTTTTCAAAGCAGGATTGCACAAAGTCATGCTGCCTTTTGAGGATGCAACCATCTTGTTTGATTCAAATCTAAAACACCCACATCGTTCGTGACCGGTTGAAGGAATCAAACAGTGTGTGAGCGTAGTGACGTACGGTGTGATGGTCAAATACATGATAACTCAGCGCCGTGTTGTGATGCCAAAAAAGGACTGAGGCTGAAGCGAAGAGTCAGAACCATCCCCAGTTGATGATCCGTGTAGAAGACATGAAAATAAAGGAGGAGCACTGTGCTTGTTTTACAGGGTAGCTAATTAACTTAATTATTATTCTACAATATAATGAGAAAAAATGTAAAAGCAGTATTTCCTTTTTTACATATAACGATCTTTAGATCTTTACTAAAGAATGAATACGTCACTTGGACCAACAACCCAAAGATATATTTATGCTTTATTGTTATTATCAAACAGTGTGCTTCACTGTAGTGTGTCCTCAAACTAAACAACAAAACTCAAAATCAATCGGCCACTGAGGCACCTGAGGAAAGAATCTTACGCAGGGAAAATAAGTCCAGGCAAGTGTAACATTTCCTGTGCTTTATTTTAACATTTCAGCAAGAAAACAAAGAACAACAGCGTCTGCAGCTGGTAAAAAAAACAGGAACCCTTCCTGCTGCCTGCTGGTCCGGTACCTGTCTACACATACATGTAGATTCACCTGACGTGCCCAGAACCTTCAAAACAAAAGCATTAACAAACATCTAATTAACTAAAATAATCATACTAATGTTGTAATCAAACTAATTCAGACTTATTCTTCAAACAAAACATCAACAAAATAAATAAAATGAATGTTTAATTATTAAATATTACAAAACAATGAAGAGCTCCAACATTCACTTTTATATGAAAATAGGATTTGAGGATAAGGGATGAGTCATTGATGGTAAACTTCCCAATAAAGAGCTGGGCCGAGCCGCTAACGTTAGCTTGAACTTCACACCGCTTCCCTTCAATGGCCACAGAGTTGGTGGAAACGCTGAGTGCACAGTGTCCGAAACATCTTCTATAGAATTTATTTGAAGCTGTAAAGGTCGATGTTTCAGCACTTTGCTTTCTTCAGGGTAAAACTGAGAAGGCCGTCCTCGTGCTGGAGGAGGCAGCGTACCAAAACACTGATCTTTAGAAATAAAATGAGTTACGATTGTGCAGCTTTGCCCTCCATTCTGTAACACTAGACTCTAACTAGAGCTGAACTCCTCTTTCCTCAATGATGCCAGTCTAGCAGTAAGACCTGGTTCTGTTGTGGCTGGCACCACAGATTGTTTGGAGACTCTCAGAATCAATAAAACGGTACTCCACTGATGTCCTGAAATAGGTACAACTGTCCTGGTTATTGTGAGCTACAGAACATGCTCCCATTTTCTGCGAAACCCTTGTCAACGACCAGCGAGTGGTCCCTTTCATCCTTTCCTTGTGAGCGGGGGGTCACCCAGATATCACTGCACCCCAGGGGAGTCCCCGCACAACTTACTCCACAGGCCTTTGAAACAGCAGACATCAAGGCTTTCCCAAACAAAAAGGCGTATCTTCAGAGTAGCCACTGCCTCGTGACGGTGCGGTGACCTTTCACGTCTGCACCTGCAGGTAGTTTTAGGCCAAACAGTCAAATGGCTACGACTGGACGCTGATTATCACCAGTCATTCTCTGTCAACAAGCTGATTAACTTCATCAAGTAATGTCCCTGATGAGCTGGAAGATAAAGGTTAAAACTCTCAGTTCCCCTCAGAGCACAGATGATAGCATTTATTTATCACCTGGCTCTTATAGTTTAGTTTCAGTTTATTCACAAAACAGATAAAATACAAATGCGATCATACAAGACATAATAAGGACATGTGAAATGGGACACCCTGATAAGCTACATATCTGCAGCTTGAGAACAGGGGCCCAGACACTAAGCAGATAGTATTTATTAAAATATATGTTTACTGACACATTTTCTAAAGTTTAATCTATTTATTTAAACATATTTGACCAATATGTATTTCTAAAGATATGGTCCATTTATCAACATAAAGTGTGACTTCAGTTGAAGCTTGCCTTAACAAATTTAAGAATTTAAGAAAAAAAAAGTGGTGACAGGAAGTAGCCTCATTTTCGCACATGAGCAGAACAAATCAGGTTTCCAGTACGGATCAATAAGTGACACTGCTTTATGCAAATATTTGATTGGCTGTATGGAAATAAGGTCTCCATCTACGTAGACGGAAAGCTAACGGTACTCTGACAAATGACTGCAGAGATGGGGGGCAATATGTTGCTGTAGGTGAAAATATGCACTTTAATTGTAGTCTGACGTTAACCACGGACACTGCTGATGAAAGAGCTGGAAACTGTTTGACCGGGATTATTAGCAACATGTTACAGAAACAGAATTTGAAAGATAATAATAATCACACAAAAATTATTCACGTAGTTTCTTTCTCTCTCTTGGAGGACAATTTGGGACGAAACTTTCTCCAGAACAAAAACAATCATTACTCACATTATTTTTAGGTGTGATGAGCACGCTGTGATTTATTGTTGATTCTCACACTGTGCTCTGGTGCGTAGTGTTGGTTATCTTTGAGCACACAGGCAGGGAGTTTAGGTTTCTGACACTACTTTGGACCTTTGTCATTCCAGCCATGGAGACATTCCCACCTTATTAGGTTTAAAGAGTCTAATCTGCTCGTCCCAGTTGTGTCATATGACCTTTTCTGCTCAGCGTTCAGATCGGCGGTGCACTTTTATCCTGCAGCATTATCACTCGTTGTTACTCCTCGCCTTGTGTTGCTTCTTTTATTTTTTTTCCCAGTTGCTTTTCTGTGAGCTGTATTAATGCTGCAGTCCCAGCAGTTTGGTGGAAAACAAGCAGTGGCTGATTTCACTGATTATTTCCTGCCTCTGATTGAAGGTGCTGATCACTGAAATCAGCTGCTCTGGTTTCGTGGATTGGAATAAAAATGTGCAAACTCGTAGCTCTCGGCAGCACTTAAAACGAGATCCAAAGGTTTAAAGTTAGATTTCACGTCTTAAACCACACAGAACCTTCATGCTGTCCTCCAAGATACATCATGTTATTGTTTATTTCCTCATTGTTTCATCCTCTTCATTATCTTTTTATTAAATGACTAATTTTTCAGTCTTATCCACGTACTGTGTGACAAGTCTCTGGGCTGACAATCTTCTCAGAGAGCTGAACGCCGCATCAAACTGTAGCTGTCACAACAGCGAATGTCGCAGCAAATTTCCATCAAACAAACCTCAAAAAGTCTGTCAGTCCTCGTCAACGTGTCCATTGTGTTCTCCCCAGAACTAAACGGCGCACATTAATCTTTAAAAGTGCGATGGTGGAACTTGTTTAGAAACACAATCTGTGCTTTAATGGACTTCACAACATCTGGGCTTTAATTATTCATCTGATGAGTGAACCAAACAGCTCAGGTAGCAGCTCTGGAAGCTGTCAGCACATTTTTCTGATACACGACAGGAAATTAATTATACAATATGTTCAGCAGGCTCTGCTTTTTAAACTCAGTCAGAAACACTGTGGACTTTACAAAACATAATACTGGCGGTGCACCTGTGTGGTTAGACATTTAGGGTTCACACTCAAACCAGTCTGTCTGTATTCATGCGTGTCTCTCGTAGCACGTCACTGTTTGGATGGTTCAAAGTCAGATGATGACCCTCTTGTTACAAATAAGGTAATTGGGATGAGTGCAATAACAGAACAAAGGCACAGTGAATGCAAATGCGCACACACACACACACACACACACACACACTGGAGACCAATTAAGGACAAAGGACTGTCAGCCGCCAACGGCTCAAAACGTTCTCTAGAAAATTCTGTCAACACAATAAAGATAACAAACCCAAAAACAACGTGCTGAAGTCTGTTTAGTCTGAAAGTGTTTTTCCTCGTTCTGTGTTCCAGTTTCAAATGTTGGATAATGTTACCACCCCATGTGACCACCAGCTTTAACTATTTCAGCTTTGTTTCTGAGATGTCATGTTTCCTCTGTCATTTTGGTGGAAACAGTAGAACTCTAATACCCATGAGCCTCGGCGGCTGTTTCTCTAAAGAATGAGGCGGCAGGAGGCAAAAAACCAGCGCGCTAGCAAATTCAAAAGGTTTTGTCGTTGCAGTTGGGAACAAAACACGACGCCATCGTTGAATTTATCCAAAAGTGACCCAGAAATTAAAAGTGAACTTGTTAAAGCTGCAGATTTTAAAATCAGTTTTCTCGACACCGTTATCTTTAGCTTCTGCCCGCCGTTAGCAATTCAGTCACTGTTCATGCACCGCTTACAGTGTGTGGAGGCTAAAGATTAAAGGACAGGTTCATGATGAAACACATGAACAGTGAAATAGTCAAGTCAATTTATTTATAGAGCACATTTTAAAACAACAGACGTTGACCGAAGTGCTTTACAGTGAGATTATCAAAGAGGACATAAGCATAAAATATCCTGATAAAATCACAACGCAAACAGCTTTGCACAAACAACAAATAAAGAGCAGGCACGTGTTCATGATGACAATCAAGAGGCTAAAGAAAAGAGATGCGTCTTTAGACGGGTTTTAAAGACGTCAGTGGAGCGGAAAGATCTATTCCACAACTGAAAATGCTCCGAGCAGTGATTGGTCACCAGATCTGAGGGGTCGGGAGAGTTCAGAGATTAAAACCTGGTGCCAGTCCATGCAGTGCTTTAAAAGCAAGTAAAATAATCTTAAAATCAATTCTGTACTTTGAACTTTGAACCAGCTGCAGGTGAGATAGGTCTGATTCCTACAAAGATATTCCTCCACCAACGCTCAGCAAGCAAACGCCGGGAAAGAAAAAGTAATTTCATCCTAAAACTCTGTAACTCTGACAGATATCCACTCTGATAATATCTAAACAACACTTCACTGCTCCGGAGAGCTGACGAGAACTGCAGAGTGATCGATGTCTGTGAGTGACCCCCTGTCACATTATTACACGTATTAATTTGATCCATCGTTGATACAGAAATATTGATTAGTGCAGCTTTAAAAAAGGGCAGGACTTCAGCTCTGAGGCTGTAATTCACTTGATTGAGAAATGATGAGAATGAGAATGACTCAAATGACAAGCTTGGATCATTAATCAGATCAGTACAGTGCTTCCAGGTGCCACGAAACCTCGTCTTCCCGCTGAGCGACTTTGATTACGATTGGATGAAGCATTACAGAGACACGGCTGACCTCAAGCTTTTGTCTTCACTGCCAACTTTGCCACAGCAATAAATGAAGTTCGTTAATATTCAAACTTCACCTGCTACTGTAAGAAGCTGAAAAGTGAAAAGTCTGTTCACCTGCCACTGTGACTAAAGGGCAAGTCAGTTATTATGGATGATTCATGCACTCTCAGTTCAGAGAACACACTATGTTTCATTAAATAATGTCCTGCTCACCTGTGGCTTTGGTTGTGGATCAACATATTACTCTGCTGGCTGTAAGGGGGGGTTTGAATGCTGTAATGGCTGGTAAAAATAGACAATCAGGTATTGTGATTGTATTGATAATTAATGGTTTGGTTATGTTGAGTGTTAATGTGTGATTTCCACTTAAATTACATTTTTAAAATATGAAAAACAGATTTATAGAGCAGAGCCACATCAAGAGCAAAAGTCTTTAGAAGATGTGTGTGTGTGTGTGTGTGTGTGTGTGTGTGTGTGTGTGTGTGTGTGTGTGTGTGTGTGTGTGTGTGTGTCAACATCTGCTGCTGAGTAGCTGCCTAAATAATTGCAAGCTGTGAAAGCTGAAATGAGTTTCTTGATGATGGCGGTTTGACGCGTCCTGCAGGTATATCCAGAAATAATAAAAAAATAAAAAAAGGCTATTTATTTTCTGTCTGGAGATGAAAAACAGCAGAATAAGAAGAACGCGCTTGTGTTGTTGACAACACAGAGACGATATTCTCCCCCTGACTTATTTCCTTCTTGATATAAATGACAGCAGCTGTGCTCCTTCGGCCTGCGTTGGTTTTGATAGTTTAAATGACACTCAAACGTGGATTAAAGTGAGACTGCACCATGAGCACTTTTTCAGCTGGAGTGTGTGTTCGGCTGCCGGTTGTTGTGAAGGTGGACCGCAAAGTACGAGACGGGGGGGTGTATGTGGATGTGTGTGTGTGGGTTTTGTGTGTGTAAATGCTGGTCTGTGCTGTTTTTGAACTAAGCTGCTGGAGATGGCATTTTAGCATGCATGGCAGAGCGGTTTGCCTGTCTATGCATTTCTTCTTTTTCTTTTTTTTTTCAGTCGCTCCCCCTCCTCTTCGCTCGGCTCCTGTCATGCTTAACTGCCCTGTCTCTCCACTACATCGTCTTATTGTGTGTGTGTGTGTGTGTGTGTATGTGTGTGAATAGTGGAGGTTTTTGGCTCGATGCTGGCTATAACCCCCCTCCTGATAAGACCAGCAGGACAGTGACAGAACCACCCAGAGTTGTGCTCCCAGGGCATTCTCAAAGATTTATTTTCATCCCTTGTTTTGCACTCTTTTCAGATAAAGAAGCCCCCACAGCCGCCCCCTCTACCCAGTCTGCAGTGGCGACACCAGGGAGCACAAAGGAAAGCAGCCCCAAAGGCAAAAGCTCCAGCGCATTGGCTGGAGGTCTGCTACAGTCAGTGCTGACTCAAAAAGGACGACTTCTCTCCCAGAAAGGGGAGATCCTCCCCTCTACCCTGCCCCAGAACCTGCTCCCTCTGCTGGGCAGAGGACTCAGCGTCAGCTCCCTCCCTGGAAGTCATTCCCTGGAGCATCAAAGCGGGGGATTACTGAGGAGGGTAAAACCCCCAGCATCAGCTGCAGTGTCAGGCCCAGGCAGCGATCCAACTGAGCCTCCTCCTACAGACACACACTCCCAGCTGCCTCACACTCAGACACACACCCCTGAGCAGGAGGCTGAGGTCACCACTGTGGGCACGATGCTGGACTCAGAGACAGGAACACCTTCATCAGGTAGGAGTACTCATCTTCAGTTTGAAGTATGCACACTATTCTTAATTCAATCAACATCTCACACAGTGGTGGGAAATACCTAAATAAGTGCTGCTCTTAAGTACAGTTTTGAGGTACTTGTACTTTACTTGAGTACTTCCAGTTCATGCTACTTTTTCAGAATTAATATTGTACTTTCTAGCCGTGCTAGCAGCAGAGCTCTCTGAATGTCTCTGTCAGTCGGTCTGCCACTTTGGTCCAGACTGAAATATCTCAACAACTATTGGATGGATTGTCATAAAATTTTATACAGACGTTCATGTTCCCCTCAGGATGAACTGTAATAACTTCTGTGATCCTCTGACTTTTCATCTAGTGCCATCATCAGGTCAACATGTTAATGTGTCCAACACTAATGACATTCCCATTCCCACTTAAAAGTATTCATTCTGCAGAAAAAAGAAAAAAAAATATATATATATATATATATATACATACAGACATATATATATTATATTATTGGGTTATTATGAATGATGCATTAATGTTAGAGCAGCGTTTTGATGTAGTAGCTGGTTGAGCTGGTACTTTATACTAGACTCTGGGTTTGTCTAATCTATAATAATGTATTTTATTTTATAAGATGATCATATGTTTTGTTTGTAAAATCTTAATGTGAAATGTGACCGGTGATTTCAGCTGTCAGATAAATGTAGAGGAGTAAAAAGTACAATATTTCCCTCTGACATGTAGAATAGAAGTAAAAGGAGCAGAAAATTATACTTAAGTTTAGCACTTGAATAAATGTACACCACTGTACTTAAGTAATATTCTGAATGCAGGACTTATTTTTACATTGTGATACTAAGGATCTGAATACTTCATGCACCACTGATCTAAACAGAAATCTTTAGAGGAAACGGAGAATGTGATTCAGCCACGAGGCCTCGCTGTGCCTTGTGCCTGCTGCGTAGCCGTTATGATCCCTGTAATTTCCGTCATTAATTATACACAGCAGGGATTTCCAATGAGTTTCCAGTCAGGCTCACGTTAAAGGGATTACAAGGCAGGGCTGAGAACAAAACAATAAGGCCAGTGCAAAATAAACTCCTCTGCTCTCTCCTCAGCTTTGTCGAGCTGTATGGTGAATTTCTCAGACCCAGAGGGATACATAGACTCCTCTGATGACCCCCCTCTGCCGGACGGGACCTTCCTACACTGCACCTACACGGTGACCGTGTACACCGGCTACGGCGTGGAGCTGCAGGTACGCATCAGCAGCATGACGATAAAAACACACACAGCTAACAGTGCAGTTAAACCAGCATGTCTGTTTGTTTTTGACCATGAGGATGATCTGATCTGATCCCAGGTTGAACTCTGCCTCCTAGTGGCAGCTGTTGGTACTGCTCTCTCTCTCTCTCTCTCTGTCTCTCTCTCTCTCCCTCTCTCTCTCTGTCTCTCTCTCTCTCTGTCTCTCTGTCTCTCTCTCTCTCTGTCTCTCTCTCTCTCTGTCTCTCTGTCTCTCTGTCTCTCTCTCTCTCTGTCT
>VMKM01003865.1:0-27063 GCA_008360985.2 Macquaria ambigua | reverse complement strand
TCGTCAGCATAAGTGGCATTTTTACAGTGTGCATCCTGTAGGTGTCTGCTTTGTCATGGGCAGGTATAGTGGGCAGCGCTGTAGCAGATGAACACAGTCTGGTAAACTATATGCCTGACTGGCTGAAAGGTAAAACACTTAATTTGTCTCGTAATGGGCAAAGAGGTAGCCGAACATTTTTAAATGTGCAGCAGTAGAAATGAATGACTGTGTTGTTCTCTCAGGTCTGATGGGTACAGCAGCTACTGATGAAAACAACTTACTGGATGTGGTGTTTCTCTGGGCGGAAGGTACCAGGTTTATAGAATAGTAGCTTGTAAAATACACTACATTAATACACTAGTGCATTTTATGTTTATATAGACATGTATATGTATATTTCTGTGTATCAGTACCACAGCAGGTCAACAGTTTCTCTGACGTCTTGGACCATTACATGCGCGGGTACCACAGTCTTTTGAAGCTAACAGAGGTGATCAGAAAAAACACAGAGGATCCCGCTGTTTTATCTGGGCTGGACAACCTGCAGAAAACACTGAGAGGTACTAATGATAGCGCTGATTGTGATAATTAATCTGAAACTTTACACATCCAGAAAAGGTTTTCTGGGTGTTCACAATCACCAACAAAAGCTCTTCCTATTTTACAGAGAGTCTAAACTTAAACCCTACTGCATCATTTGGAAAGAAGAGCCCAGAACAACAAAAGCGGATCCTTGAGCAGTGGTTTCAGAAAATGTTGGTGCCCTTACAGACTTGGAGCCAGAGTCTGGATGAAGGACCAATCAAAGAGAAGGGTCAGTGCCAGAGTCATAACCTTCTTTAACTATTGTCTGTGCTGCTACGCTCTGCAACCTGCTGACCAATGCAATTGCTTTTTTTTATTGTCTCTCTGTATTATTGCTGAGAAAATACTTTCAGTAAATGAGGGACTGTGTCACCATTTTTCACAACTGAAGGCATAACAATAAGTAGGCAGGAAAATAACCCAAAATTTCAGTATAGTAGCTGCACAACCAAATACAACATATATCACCTTAGAAAGTTGTTATGGCTAACGTGTTAGCAAACCACATTGAACTGCTTGGGGGCAACGGAACAAGCTGTGAACGCAACATTTACATACTATCACCTCATAACGTTGTTATGGCTTAGCTGTTAGCCAACAGTTGCCTATTTACATATCCAGCAGACACAGAACAACATCATCATTCATTCAGAGTCATGTCTCTGTCCACCTGGTGATTGGTAAGTCCAACATTCACTATTATTTTAGCTCTGTCTTTGCTCTCTATCAACTCCTGAGAAAAATATTGGGCTCTTTAGCTGCTAAATGCTTCACTATGTTTGTCAGCTATAGGTGCTAACTTCATCTGTCTACTGTTTGGTGCTGGGCAGTGTACAGTGGGTTTTTCTGCGATAACAGCTGCCTGCTGCTGCTGGAAACAAGGTTTATGAGAGCGGTGAGAGTGAACCAAAACATAAAAGTTGTGAGCAGTAAAACCAAAGCATTGAACTGGGGCTAAAATACTCCATCGAACTGAGCAGACCTGCAACACAGTCCACAGCCATGCTAGCAGCACTGTGAGGCTACTAGTTTTGCAGGTATTTGGACATAAACCAATATACTGTATATTGAGCAAATTAAAATTTTGACCTGTTGATGTTGATAGATTAAAAGTAAGAGGATCACCAAAGTAATAACAGTTCATCCTGAGGGGGCTTGAATGTGTGCAGAAAATGTCATGGCAATCCATCCAATAGTTGTTGAGATATTTCAGTCTGGACCAAAGTGGTGGACCTACTAGCCGACATTGCCATCCGCTAACATGCCAATAGCATGGCTAAAAATATTGATTAATGCAGCTTTAACTAATATTGTAATTGCCGCTCTTCAACAGACGCAACTGCAAAGGTCTGTTACACCCAAGCTCACAACACTTCATCAAAACACTCATGTCAGATATGTTCATGATCATCAATGGTTTACTTCTGGTTCAGATGCAAAGGAGCTCAAAGCAAAGATGGAGGAGTTCTCCACCTTCCAGCTTCCCTTCAGCCAGGAGAAGATTGATTTTGTGTTGGAGACAGCGAAAGCCAACATAAAGAACAACAAGGAAACTCTACTGATGGAGATTCACAGGGCTGCTGTCCGCCGATACAACAAGAGGTAGGTTGGTGTAAGTATGTCTGCAGAGGGTGGATTGACAGTTTGATGTGTGTAGACTCAAATTCTTTTTTATGAATGAGCAAAACTGAATAATTGAACTAATGTTTTTGTAATTTTGTTTTCCTTCATTTTCTTAAACTTTTTTATCATCACTCCCCTCCACATCCCATCATTTTTCTTCTTCTTTTCTTCTTCTTCTTATCATGCTTCTCATTCTTCATTCTTCCTTTCGCCTTTTCCTTTTTCTCATCCTTACCTCCTTCTTCTCCCCCTTCCTCTCATCCTTCCTCTCCTCCTTCCTCTCCTCCTTCCTCTCCTTCTTCCTCTCCCTCCTCTCATCCTTCCTCTCCTCCTTCCTCTCCTCCTTCCTCTCCCTCCTCTCCTCCTTCCTCTCCTCCTTCCTTTCCCTCCTCTCTTTCCTCCTCTCCTTCTTCCTCTCATTCTTCCTCTCCTTCCTGTCCTTCTTCCTCTCCTCCTTTCTGTCCTCCCCTTCCTTCTCTTTTTCTCCTTCTTCTTCTTCTTTTTCTTCTCCCTCTCCTCTTCCTGCTATTACAGGTCTTCAGCAGAGTCTGACCTCTAAACTTCATGGAGTTAGCATCACACAAGCATTGACAAATGTATCAGGAAATATATTTTCAATGATTTGTGTTTTATTTCTCCATTACTTAAACACTGTGTTAACTTGTTACATGCGTTAAAGAGTTGCTCAGTGTGAATTTGAGTTGACATCACGTTTGAAACCATGTTTATGTCTATACATGTCTGATGGAGATGTGTTGCAAATGTTCATATTCATGTATCATTTGGATGTAGTAACGTAAATGAAACACTAGAGGTCTGTCTATGTTCACCATGTTTGATTTGTATCAGTAAAGAGTTTCTCCTCTATTATTCCCATTGCCAGAACCCTGGCAACAGAACGGTGACATTCTGAAGAATACTTTACAGTTTTTGAGATTATTTATGGTCCTCCATATTACAACTGTGTTCCTGCTCATTTTATGAAATTGTTATTAATTTGATGTACATTTTCTGAACTCTCACAATAGCAATCACATGTTTTCAATGATGTTTTTAATCTAATAAAAGTTTACTCTAGAGTTAAGACTGTTCTGGATTGAATGTAATGAATGAAATGTTACTCTGTCACTCTGTGTGCAAAGTAATAGAAACCTGCTGGCTGCTCTTTAACAAACACACAAACAAAAAAGCAAATAAGGCTTAAACACTAACTACAGGAAGTATTCGTATTCTATGCAAACAAAATTTGAATCTGCTTGCACTGTCTGCCACAGTGTCTTTTCTGATTCTACCACTGATTATTTTAGTTTCTAATTCTATAAATGTCCTTTAAAGGAATAGTTCAACATTTTGGGAAATATGCTTATTTGTAGGGGTCGACCGATATGTTTTTTTCAGGTCCAATACCAATTATTAGTAATCAATGAGACAGATAACCGATGAACATATGCAGTAAAAATGAAATTCTTAGTGTCAAAATTTAGAATAACACAAAATTTAGTTTAAGTGCATATGTTTAATTAAATGCTGCAAAAGAGAACTTTTCAACATTATCTTATCATTACAGCAAAACTGCTTTGGACTGGTTTTAATTATTTAAATGTAATATATTAACAGCATGTGATAACAGGGAATCTGTCAATCAAAACTAAGCTACTCTTTACAGATGACTACTGTAGCTGAATACAATAGCAATAGAAGTGACTATTCAACTCTGATAACTGTACACCGTCTATGCAGTCCATGTATGGATTAAAGGGAAACTCCAGTATTTTTAAATCTGAGCTCTATTTTTACATATTTTGGGGTCTAAATGACTAATAGTTACCAAAAGTTTTGGAATTGGTCCAGAAGATCGCCTCCGACAGAATCCGCAAACAGGCTGCAATGGCTGCAACGTAAACGTTGCAAAGTATGTCCACTAAAAGTGATTGTTATCCGAAGTGTCTGACAACATTATGGAAAGGATCCCTACAGAGACAGACAGTTTTGTTAAAGAGTAAGATCCTTTTTGTTTAACCAGAAACAGAAAGTCTCACTCAAGGAAAAGTCGCACTCTGAAATCTCCCAAGAGGTTGAGTTGTTGCAGGAAGACGACGGTGGAAATGTGACTCAGAGTTGGTCTGTCTCTGTAGGGATCCTTTCCATAATGTTGTCAGACACTTCGAATAACAGTCTGAGCCTGTCAGTGGCAAAAACAAACACTTTTAGTGGACATACTTTTCACGGGCACAAATTGCACCAAAGGATTACGTTGCAGCCATTCCTGCTTATTTGCTGATGCTGGCCCAAGGCGATCAACTGGACCCATTCCAAAATCTTTGGGAAGTATTGGCCATTTAGACCCCAACATTTGTAAAGATAGGGCCCAGGTTTATAAATACCAGAGTTTCCCTTTAACACACGCGTTACAATAGATCTTCATGAGATCTTGATTTATTCCTCTGATTGGTTCCTGCTCAGTATGTTGTGGTTCAGTTCTGTTCTTTATTATCCTGTTTCCCTCTAACAAACCCTCTCCATCCTTCTCTTTACTGTTCCTGCAGTCCACTCTGGCACTTGAATGATGTACCAAAACTTTAACAGATAGAGATGCTCTCTCTCTCTCTTTGCTGTGATATCTTCTTTCTCTCTTTTCCCACTGTCTCTCCACTCCTCGCAGCATCAACAGAGCTCCTCATAGTTGCCTCTGACTCTGTCTTTCTGTCTCGTTCCTGTCCAAGCGATGTCAGGGACTCGCGATGTCCTGCAGACAGCTAGTGAGGTCCTGGAGGGGGATGGGGGGCAAAATCTAAGCCGCCATCTGCCTCCTACAGGAAGTGACTCAAGCCTAAACCTGACCCCAAAGCTATTATGTGGTATTGTGTATCTCTCTCTCCGTCTCTGTCTGTGTATCTGTCTGATCCACCATTAGAATAGCTTTGTTGTATCGTCCTGCTTAGCCATTTAGCAAATGACTGTGGAAACTGACAGCTTACACTGCAGGGAGACGAATGAGGAAAGAGTCCAGTATTTTAACAATTGAGAGTATATACAGTAGGAGATTTATGGTTGGATGTAGAAACACTGGTACAGTTTGACAGTAAAACATTTGGACTGACGAATGAAAGGTATTGACAGCTGCACTGATCAATTATTTTACATTAACAGTGGATCAAATGTCTATGTGTGACGCCAAAGGGGTCGCTTGTAGAGACGAACCCACAGAGAATTATCACCAATTCTGCAGTTCCCTTCAGATCTATGGAGCGTTTTAGCATCTTTGGTTTTTTTTTTTTTTTGGCCGATGACTTTACTGTTTTGCTTCACTCTCACTGTAAATATAGTGGAGCATTTAGCAGCTAAAACAAAGTGGAGCCAAAACATCTGGATCGCCCCCTGGTGGCTGGCTGCAGTATAGGTCATAAATCCTGCCCCCTCCAAGTACACGTCAATTCAATTTTTCCCAAAGATGGTTTCTGTCATTTTAGGTAGTTCTTATCACGCTGATGTTTGTTCAAGTGTTCATTTGGTTTTAATTAGTTATTTGATGCTATAAAAAGGGGGTGTCACTGTGATTTGATTGTGAATGTGCTCACGATGGTTTGGGCGGGACCTCGATACCGATCACTACTGCAGACTCTGGCTCCAAATGACGTCTCCACCACAAGATGGCAGCTCCCGTATCAGGGATATTTTGGCTTCATTTTTGTACAGTGGGAGGAAGTGACATGTTAGCCACGACAACTTTTTAAAGTGAGATTATATCCATGTTGTGTCTGCTGCCCCAAAGTGTCCAAAAATAAACAAAAAAAATTATTGATACAGCTGCATGTATTCTGTATATCAGTCGAATAAGATATCAAAACAATGAATTGTATAGCCCAGGGGGAGCATGCAGGGTACTGTACACAGAGAACAGGACTGAACAGAGAACTGAGCCTTTGGGCATACTGTATACTAAAGGCCCAGACAAAAAAATGATCATTTAGCATTATGTGCTTTGTAATACCCCCAATAAATTCTTTCACACACCCTGCACAGTTATGACAGACCAGATAAGGACTGATACATCGTTCATATGTCCATCACATGTCAGTAGTTGAGCACATTCATGTGCCAAGGGGATGATCAACCGTTCTGATTTCAGCGACCCCATGACCTTTCTACGGAGCCCCCCTTAGGAGCCATGTGTAAATCTGTACTCTCTGTACCATGGAAGTTGGTTTTGGAGTGAAAAGCACAATAAATACACAATGAAAGCTTTAAAATATACAATGCAAGACACAATATAGCATTAAATCTACCCTTAAATCTAGATGACTTGTATTTAGCCTACATGGCGAATGCAGTCGCAGTTGAAATGCTCCAGTCCTTGTTCTCTGAAGAAAGAAGTTGTTTGCAAATCCGTGGGAGCGAATTATGAATCTAACCGTGCTCTCGGATTTGTACATTTACACATGGCTCTTTTTTTCCCCAGCTGACCCCAGGGGGGCTCCGTACGTTTCCTTTGGGGTCAACTTCAGGACAAACACATCGTTTTTAACCTCACTACTGCTGTGGCTTTATTCCACCCAACACCTTCATATCATGATGTGTAGGCCTACTGATCATTTCATCCTGTTGGGGTCAGGAGCAGGCTTTAGACTTTTAGCCCTGTTTATTGTAGTAATGCATGGACATACAGGCTGTCATCACCAGGGCCGTATAGCCAGGATTCTAATGGATGTTTAACAGTTTATTTATTCAGTTCACTGACACCAAAAAGAAAGTCTGAATAATAATATTTTCTGTACATTTTATTTCCCCACATGAAGGTCTAAATGCTGTTTTGAGCCTTTATCACAGGAACAAAGTTCTGGTGTGAAATACTGATTCTTCAATGTATTTATTACTTTTGGACATTGAGTATATAAATACTGGAATCAGATGCCATGCCCTTAAAAGCTGCAATTGTCTTCAGTGTTAGCTATGCTGCCCTAGATTGGGTTGCACCATTCATAAATCCATTACTAAGTTTGTGGGTAAAGTTCTTAGTAACCACTAACTAGTTTCAAACTAATAATATATTATTGGGTTGCATCATTAACTGAAGGAGCTAGTTAAGACTTAAGTGTAAATGTGTAAATCAGTTGATAGAAAAAGTCTGTAGCCATGCCAAAAGATCAATCTTTTGTAATGTATGTATCTGTTTTGCTTTTATATGCATACATGGAGAAATATGTGTGGTAATTAGTAGTCTGCATGGAGCTAACGTTATTGGCATTATTTTTTGTAATTTGAAGTCTATTGAGTTATTTTTGTGAAAAGTAACCACAAAATTTTACATCATTATGATCAAGTGTCAGGTCAGATATGTACCATATCTGCCATATACCACCTCTTTTAATCTAGTCTCAACGTGTCATCTATTAGCCCGCTAACGTTAGTTTTGTCAGTGGGTTCTGTTAGCTTCGTTAGCACGTTACTGGGTGTAAATATCTACTAACAACTAATCCCTACATAAGAACTAGTTTGTGTCGTACAACCCTTTTTAATTGAGTGATGTGTAAATCACCACTTAGTAAACACTTACATGATAATTAGGCTAAGTTTGAACTTGCAAACAGCTCCTGTTCACGCAAAACTTTAAGTGACATAGAATATGAGAATAGCATAAAGTAATATCCTTATGAAAACATAACAGATGTATTGTTTGTATCAGTTATCTTAATGATGCTCACTGACTGGACTTAATGGTTTATGTACATTTCAGCATCTCAGCGTGTTACAGCTCCAGTTAACCAGGACTAATGTCTTACTCTTGCCTGCTCTTGTGATTCATGTTCATGGTGGAAGTCGGTTCTTCCTTTGTTGTTGAAGAGTGCATGCAGTGTGCAAAGGCACCTAACTCAGACACACACACTCACAGGCACACACACCCACAATGTGGAGTCATGTTGCCTTATGTCATCTCCAATCTCTATGTTCTCCTAATGTGTTTTTCTTTTTTATCCTCTCCCCCTCCACTGTCTCCTTGTATCACATATACACTGTCAGCTTTTACTCTTGTTTTTCTCTCCAGCCTCCGTTTGTCATGTTTTTTTGTTTTGTTTTGTTTTTTCACTGCTTGTCTGAGCACTGGTCTGAGTCACACACAATTCTTTCATTTCTTAAAGCAGCAATATTCTATTTTTTTACCCTGTTCAATAGCTTTGATATACAAATGACCAATTATAAATTGGTTCGCCTCCAAAAAATGTCCCTTACAGGTACAGTTGTTGCGACATAACACAAAGTACACAACAATTTCAACATGTTGTTAGCAAGTCTTTATTTATGTCTTGGTCTCTTTGACAATACATGAAAAAAGCACCATCATTTCACAGACAGCCCATCGACTGGGCAGATGCAAACAGCTGCCACAGATGATCAAGGCAGCGCTTCAGGAAACGTAGCCATGCACGGATACGGTTGTCATTCATCGAGCGGCGAGTTGACAGCATCACCAACCCACCGACAGCGATGAATGTGAACCGGAAACCTGCACTGGTAGAGGCTGTGCTAAGAAGCAGGGCCATTTCTTGCTATATGCAGACATAGGGCCCCTGAAGCCACCAGATTGCCCCCAAGCTACCATTTTAGCCATTTTTTTTTTTTGTCTAGAAATGACTGGTCTCTTTTGGGAGCCATGCGCCCTCGTGTGCACCTATATGCTCAAAAAAAACAAAAACAACATATATATATATATATATATATATATATATATATATATATATATATATATATATATATATATATACATATATATAGGGACCCCCAAACAACATTTTGCATAGGGCCTACTAAGAAGGGACCCACTTTACAGTCATTATGGAGAGGAGCAATGATTATAGTGACCAAAACCTCTTTCAGTGTACACATGGGCGTGTGAGTATTGTTTTAAGATTTGAAAAAAAATCACACAATCACAATAGTAATACATATTGTACAAAAACACACAGAGTAAAACTTTCTCATTTTAGATAGTTAATTAGAAAGCTCAGCTTAGCTTGTGTAACTGTTAACTTTGTTACAGTAATGAGCCATTAAGATGTTTTGTGATAAAGAGAAAGTGTCCCTATAATGAGAGAAAAGTAAGTACAACAATGTGAGAAAAGCAGCCGAGCCAGTTTGCACAATACCAGGCCTTGAACTGGTGCATCTAAATGGAACGCAGCCATTGTTAATGTCATTAGTTATCTGTGTTCACTGAGTCAAAATTTCCTCATATATAACATCTAAGTGCTGTAGAGATGTGGAAGGCCATGTGCAATACACTGTACATGTATATGCTGTGTCTGTGTATGCACTCACGGCAGTGTGTGTGTGTGTGTGTGTGTCAGACTGATGTGAGCTCAAGTGTAAGGGTACACTCAACGCTCGATGGTTTCTCTGAGTCACAAACTCACCGACAGCGTTGAATGTTCCCCAAGCCTTGAAAAACTCAGGCTGACAGCGTGCTAACAAACAGCCTGTCCTCCAGTGCTGCGAGGGGTGGACAGCCATGACAGGGCGGACCCAGGGGGACGCTAAACAAGAAGAGACAGGAGCTCTGCAGGTGCACGCACACATTTTAACCAGTGATGTAGTGGACAGCAAACCTGCTAAAACCAGAGGATACTTATATTTGTCAGGCTGATATTAAAACTATGAGAGGAATGTGTAAATGCATGATATTGAGGCATGTGTTGGAGCCTAAATGCAGTTTATTGATGTTTGACTAATTAACATGCAATCATTTAAAGAGGTGCTGCACACTTAATCATGTTTTTTGAGCTGTAAACTAGATGATATGACTGTACTGTGATGAAACACATCAATAGCGTTAATATTGACATTTCTTACCAAATGTATAAAAATCAGCATTTCATGGGTTGAAAATGGCTCAACACGCCATCTACTGTTTCAAATCAGCCCTGAACCTGCGAGGCCAATGCTGACATAGAGTCAACCAGTTGGGACCTGTCTACGTCATGAAATTTACATAAAAAAGTGACTGACTGACTCTAATCAGTGTCAGTCAGTCTCCCCCCGTGTCCCCTGACCCACACACTACGTATCCACAAGGCCACGGCACACAATTTGAGGGCGTAGTTACACTTTAAGTTCATATGTAAAACAACAGTAATTTACATGGTTCATTGATTTAGAAGGAATTGGAAGGAATATTTGCAGTATTTACAGGTTGATGTATTTACAGTTCGTATTTACAGTAATGCAATAAGTTCATTGTTTGATTCCTTGCACTTAAAATGTGCGTGGATAATTTAAAATGTATAACATCTCCTTTATATTACATTTGTAATATTTGGGAATAGGTGACTATGATTGTTGCTTCCTAGTAACGTTGCACCTTATAATTGCCTTTTTTATACTCTCATGAGAAGAGAGCTTGGGGCACTTTAGAAATGGACAGTTGTTCTGTATCAATTTTTCCTTGTGGTGAAGCAAACAGTTCAACTTTACAGAGTGGTCCTGTGGATACTTTTAATGTGGATTAGGACGAGGGGAATTAGAGCGTCAAGCTAACGCTTCATTCATTGGAAACCTACAGTGTGGTCGCTGTTATCACTGTGGAGAAGAGTGACATTTGCAGCAACTTTTCTAAATAATAAAATGTAATAAATAATAAAATGTCCTCACTTCATCAGTGATGTTTTGAAATTCTAATGATGGTGATTTGGTCAATATTTTAAATATTTTAAAGGGCTTGGTCAACAATGGAAACTCTCACAAATACTGCAGCAAATGGTTGAATTTGAGCATGTTATAATAAATGCAAACGAGACTGTCTTGAGCATACTTTTATAAACACTTCCCAATAATGTATCATGACACAATACTTCAGGTATCTGTGGGTTTCAGTTTGAATTGAATGCCATTGAAATACCTTTTTTTTGTGCAGATCAGAATTAAGATTTAAGACCATTTTAAAAACACTAATAAAAAACAAAGCTGCCAAAACTAGGCAATTTCTGACCTCACACACAAGCGATGTGAACACTGGACAGAATGCATACTGTACCACCAGCACTGCTCTGGATTCATCTCAGAGTGGACCTAGTGCTGGGAAACCTCACCCACAATAACTGGATTGAGGACTCTGGTTTCCATCAGCGTTTGATTTTGAATGTAATGGAGTTTCTTTGTCTCACAGCAACTGCAAGTCATACTGTAAGTTTTAGTTTATTTAGTTTCTATTTTTTCTCTACCGCTGTGTCACTTTTTGTTTACCACTACATCCCATGGTTATAGGACTTACCTGCACTAAACAGTTGACGTCATGATAGCACGGGGCTCCATATACAGTTGCAGCTGAAACCCAGAGCCAAAGAAATGACAATTATTTGGTCAGTACAGGTAGAAATCAGTGAAATATACAGTATCAGTCAATTATTGCTTAACACATGCAAAGGCATTACATCATAAATATACATAATAGTACTATTGCCATTAAATATATGTCACTAGTAATACATTGTAGCTGGATAATATTGTATATTATGTGTAATAATTGTAAATGTGCTTTAATAGAAATAGAAAAAAAGCATGACATACAAAATGTCAAACTCCTTGCATGCTAGACAATGTTTTATTCATTTAATTTAGATTATTATATTGCGTTGCGAAGCTAAGCAAGCAAGCTAAGTTTTCAGCATTTTTATGAAACATAGCTAATTTGAGAATGCTAATAACAAACCAAAACACAAAATAATAATAAAAAATTGTTTTAAAGAATAGGTTGAAAATAATTTCCCCTGATTGTTGCTTTGTGGTGCCTTTTCAAACTAAAAGTCAAGGGTGAGTGGAGAGAATAGGACGGGGGGTGGGGTGGGGGGGATTGTCTGGGTGAGAGGAGTGTTGATCGATTCCAGGCTTGGTATTTTCCAGACAGGCTGAATGGTAAAGGTCAAAGGTTAGCTGCTCTTGTTTCCTATGAAAGAGAGGCTGTGTGTGTGTGTGTGTGTGTGTGTGTGTGTGTGTGTGTGTGTGTGTGTTTCCATGCTCTTGTGCAGTGGCAAATATGCATGTATGTTTGCGCGACATTGTGTTAAAACCGTGTTTTTTCAAATCTCTAGTCATGCAAAGCCATGCAAGTGAAAGGATCCATCTCAGACTACTTCTCTGAGGGGAAATCAGATGATTGTGTGGAAGCGTGTGTGTGTGTGTGTGTGCGCGTGCATAGGTCTATAGTTTTATTGTGCCTAAATGTAATATTTTGTCTGTTATTTACGCTATTTAGCCATTTTCTAACACTCCTATTCACAGTAGCTAAGCATTTTTATTTGATTATTTTTCAAGAGGAGAAATGTTTGAATTTATTAGTCATTACTAAAAAATGAAAAATTGATGAAAAACAAATCTGAGTGATTTTTGGAATATAAATATACCGGTTGCAGGCCAAACTTTTCAGCATTTACTTGTGATTAAAAACCTTGGAGCAACATAATCAGAACTCCATGGCATTTTCTCTTAATTGTTCTATAGTGGAAGCATATTCTGTGCTGTCCTCACCTCCAGTGCACACTGTTTATTGCTGTTGTTTACTGTAAACTTTCAATAGCATTTCCTATTGGATTCCTGGGAACATCAGATGTGGTCTAAAAATGTGTTTAAACCTGTCAGCTCCTTTAATAAAAATCCAGGTATTTTTCAGTGAAGTTCTGAACTGCTGAACACTTTGAACTCTACCAACAGCTAACACTGATTGTGCAGGCATGTGGTTGGGTGTCTTGCTCAAGGGCACATGGGGAAAAGCTAAAAAATAGTCCCAGCTGCTGCTGTCGGGATAAAATCTGACACTTTGGCTCTACAATACTGTGTGTTTGCGTGTGTGTGTGTGTGTGTGACCGTTTGGCCTTCTGTTTGTATTCAGCTCCACCCAGACTGTGGCAGCTCACATAACTACATTGCATTGACATGGTGATGACAACACACACACAAACAATGTCTCCTCAAACAAGAGATGCATCCTTTCACCTGTGTGGCTGTACTTTAATATAGGGAGCATATAGATGGATATTTGTCATCACAAACACACACACACACACACACACACAAAGAACTAGATAGGTAGAAATGCTAATTGTGGCCACACAGACAGTGATGTCTCAGCACACACGGCTCAGGTAACAGCAGCCAAAATAAACATTTAACACCGCTGACCTCCACACACATACACACACACCAAGGAAGAGAGACATGCCACAGATGCATGCATAAATACACATCTCACACACACACGCAGTCGTACAGTGCTAAGTGTTATGTCAAGGTCGCATCTATTGTATTTGAACTACTTTCTGTGTGTGTGTGCATGCATGGTTGCATGTGAATGCATGTGTGTCTGAATGAGAAGACAGATTGTGGCGGCTGGACTGTGAGGTAAATAAAGGGGGGGTAAGTGAGTGAGTGGTGGTCCTCCTACCTCCTACCTCCCTCCCTTCCTCCTTCACTCACTCGCTCCCCCTCCCCCACCTGGGACTTGAACCCGTGACCCCCCGGTGAATGAGTTCAAGGGAGGCACCGCCATTACTGGGGATACTGCTGGTCTGTCTGTGTGAGTGAGAGTGTGTTTCAAAGTGAACTGAGTTGAGTTTACGGAGAGAATTCCAGTGTTTCTTAAAAGTAGATTTTTACAGTAGGAGTTCTGAATTAGAGGTTTGCTTCGCGTAAGGATAAAATTATTAATGCAAATAGATAAGTATGTGTGTGAGAGAGTGTGTGAATGAGAGTGTGTTTCGGAGTGTCCTGAGTTGAGTTCGCTGCCAGTGTGTGTGTGTTTTTCTGAGTGTGTGTAGAAGTGTGTTTACAGACAGAATTCCTGTGTTTTTAAAAAAGTTCATTTTTCAACAGGAGTTCTGAATTAGAGGTATGATTTGCTTATCAATAACATTATTAATGCTTATGGATATTTGTGTGCGTGTGTGTACATGTGCATGTGTGTGTGCAATGTCAGAGGTAATGATGGCCCTTCCCCCCCTTTGCTGCTGGGTGTGTGACCGAGTCTACATCTCGCTACCTGGCCCAGACTGGATCAATACTTTAATCTAATTGTCATTCACTTCCACTGGGACAGCCAGACACACACACACACACACACACACACACACACACACATATACAACACACACAGCACATGCAACATGCATATCTATACAGGCGACCACATGCATACACACACACACTCCTAAAAAACAAATTTACACTTGTAAAAAAAACATGCCCATCCTTCACACACAAGCAGCCAATCACACGAGAAATCATGAATGAAAATCCCCTTTGTGTGAATGCTCTCACTGCTATGTTAGCACGCAGCCTTGGCGTCCTTTACTACATCCACTTCCATGCTCAACTCTGCACTCTTTCCCTGCCTCCCTGGGCGTTCCTCCTTGGCGTTGCATCATGCATGCACATCAGTGTCGGCAAACATCCGCTGACACACTGTCACATCACATTCATGTCTGCCGGCAAGCAGCCTCTCCCACAGGGTGACAATGGAAAGTAGATGTAAGGGCTGCTCCGGGATCAGAGCCCTGCCGCATGCACAACAATCAGCTTGGAAATTGGAAATAAAGGTGCAAACTGACTTACCCAACATCCTCTTCTGCAGGAGCAGTAGTGTCTCCGTCCCTCTTTCTCTGCATTCCTCTATCTCTACACCTCCTTCTTTACCCCTCCCATTGAAAAGCCAAGCCACCACTCTCTCTCTCTTTCATCCTCTGTTCTCATCTTTCACTCATCACCTCTTCTCCAAATCCCTTACTATTCCTCACTCCCTTCCTTCTCCTTGTTTCTCTTCCTCCCCCTGCTCCCCCTTGTTGTCTGTCGTTTATCACACTCTTTCCCTTTCTTTCTTCCTCTCCGGTGGCTCTCCGGTGTCTTCTTCCTGCTGCTGTAAACTGCAGACTGTCTGGCCAGAGAGAGAGAGAGAGAGAGACAGAGAGAGAGAGAGCGTGGTCGAGAGAGACCGAGGAGCAATGGGAAGTGCAAACCAGGACACACACAGCCTCTGTCACTTTGAATGAATATTGTGCACGGCTTGTCTCTCCTCCCCCTCTCTTTCTCTCTCTCTTCCTCCCTCCCTCTCTCTGTCTACCAGACACCCCTCCTCCACTCCTCTCTCGCTTTGCCCTCCTTCGCTATCTCCTCCTCCTCCTCCCTCGCTGCTGCCTTCACACATGTTCACACTCCAAGACTGACTGACATTATAGAGCTGCACTTACTGACATCCCCCCAAGACACACACACACACACACACACACACACACACACACACACACACTTCTCACTCTCCTGGACCCAGACAGTTAACCCTTTTGATGCAACTGCACATCCTGTCTGTATTTATTATCATCTTCTAACTAGATGCTGTTTTCCAAGCGCCAGTCAGTGTATTTTTATATAGATTCCTGAACTAATTCTCCTTTTTTTATTTTATAGTAGTTTATAAAATATACAAACTACTAAAGTTCATAATCTATTGGGTAAATGTATCACCCTCTATCAGAAAATTAATATTTTCATCTGTGAAATTTATGTCCAAAACTCACATGTACCAACATGTGAATTTATCACATGTGAACTGGGTTTAACATGTAGAATCACATGTGGAGTTGATGTTTGCACATGTGATGTCTTACATTTTATATGTGAAATATCTGAAAGTCAATGCATTTCTGTCTATGTGTATCATGTAAATGTATGTGCTTGTAGTTTATCCCATGAAATATCTGAAAATTTCAAGTGCATACATCATGTGAATTTATCACATGTGAAAAATGTGTTTCACAAAATACGGAAATTATGTTTTCATGTGTGATGCCTTACATATTTGAAATATCTATCACATATTGTGTAAGTATGTAAAATGTGCCGTCCTTAAATATATATTTTTTCCTGTACACACAAGTTATTTTGCGCGCAGGATTTAATATTATCTGTCAAGATTTAGGGGCTCCGTAGAAATAAGTTTCACATATGACAAACCACGTATGTGTGCAGGTGAAATTATATCATGTGAAATGTATGTTTACATGACATCTGCTCATATCATATGAATTGATCACATGTGAAATGGTGCTCCACATCAAATGAATATATGAAATGTGTTTCACATGAGCTAAATTCACATGTACTTCTTTTGTAAGGGTGTGTTAGTTATCTAGAAACAAGAAAATCAGCAAAACATCTTTCTTTCTTTTGTTTTTCTAAAAGGAATGGCAACATTTTGCTATTACTATTTCTATTTACAGTTTTACTTGTCATGTTTGCTTTGTTTCACATAAGTCAGCTTGTTTCAGGATTTTCACATGATGCTGTTTGAAGCTACTGTACAGAGAATAGTTAATTCTCTGCACATCATAGTCTGTGGCTGATCCAATTCATTAATAGTTATGAAAGTATTTTTAAATGTAGTAATAGTATATCTGTTTGTGTGCTTTGCATACATCAGCAGCACACTGCCCTCTTTACTTGTATTTTCATTTACACCATTACTTTACCCTCCTCCATCTTCTGCAACTTATCCCCCACTCTCTCCATCATCCTCCCTCCTTCCTTAGTTACATATTGATTAGGTCGCTCAGTGTGTGTGTCATTGCGTGCATATGTGTGTGTGTGTGTGTGTACGAGCCTGGTCCTGCTGTGGTCAATGAGGTCAACATGGTGGCCAGACAGACATCCCCACCCCCTTCGTTTTGTTTGTTTTTTTCTCCCTCTGCCTCCTCCATCACCTCCTGCTCTCCCTTCTCAGGTTTAGTGAGTGTAGTCGAGGTAAAGGAAGTGCTGAACTACAACGTCAGCACCCTTCATGAGCTCACCTAACAGCTCAGTTGATAGCAGCTGACAGAAAATGAATGCACTGGCTTGCAATGTGTACCACAGCATCACATCATGAATTTGATGTATTCATGTGGCAAGAAGCGAGATCGGACAGTTTTAACACTGAGATGAACATTAAAGCTGCCGTGTGTATCAAGATATACGTTCCCTGATTTTGTTGTAAGGCCCAGTTGAACCATCCAAATCCCCAAATTTCCTCACAGGAAAGCCAACACAGTTAAGAGTTGAGTTTCCAAACCATTAGGTGGAAGGAAATTGCAGTACCCTTAAGATCAATATGTTCATCAAAAACAGGTATTTATACCTACATGTGGAAATGTTGCAGATTATTGTTTGAAGACGATCAGTTGACGTCCCTCGCCTCACCAATTTTGTCTTTGCATTGAAAGAAGAAAAAAAGCAGCAGCATGTTTTTCAAACAGCACCTGACAGTGACCGCCCTCACTGACCCCTATGGCCGACAGACTCTCTGTCTGTGTGGAGGAGGGGGCAGGATGGATGGGAGTGCAGGGGTCGATAGAGGTCATAAGGCAAAGATTGAGGGAGATGCACACAGAGAAAGCTTGAAAGGATGCAACACAAGAGGGAGGCGACAGAGACACAGCAACAACACCATTTACTCAGCTTTTTGTACATTTTCACTTACTTGTTTGTCAAATTGCTGTGGTAAAACATGAAGTGAAGTAGATGATGAAGCAAACAGCCATCATTTGAGAAAAATATGTTATATTTTGTTTATATTACAAGAAGACATTAATGACAGACAGTGTGGCTCTAGGGATGGTCAGTCAGTCGGTCGGTTGGTTGGCTGTTCGATCCACCACTTTGGTCATAACGGAAATATCTCAGCTATGTTTAATTGCCATGAAATTCTGTAAAGACACTTGTGCCCAGAGGATGAATCCTACTGACTTTGGGGATCCTCTGACTTTTTCTCTAGCGCCACCATCAGGTTGACATTTAGTTTTTTTTGTGTTTTTTTTGTGAAATGTCTTTTTATTTAACTATTGGACGGATGGCCATGGATCCACTCTGGATAATCTGTAATCACTGGTGATCCTCTGACTTTTCAACTAGCGCCATCATCAGGTCAAGATTTCAAATCGTCCAATACTTTGGTTTATGACTAAATATCTGCAAAACTAATGACATTCCCATGAGCCTCAACTGTACTTTGTGATTATCGCTAATTAGCAAATGTTAGCATGCTAAACTAAGACAGTTAACATAGCTAAACATCAGCATGTTAGCTTGCTTATGTTAGCATTTAGTTCAAAGCACGACTGTGCTTCTATACGGCCCCAAAGAATAGCATAGCATGACTGCAGACTCTTAGGCTGAATTCACACCAAACCAGGCGTTGTGCGGTGGTGTGCTAGTGTCACTACATGGCCATGCTGATTGTAGCACAAGCAGAAATACTAACTAACAATCCCAACTTGAGAGCGATACAACGCCAAGCGACTGCACGATTAACATCTTTGTACTCCCAGGGTTGAACAGCTGATGTACGGTCATCACGGCTGAGTCTCTCTTCCATCTTCACAGTTGCTCAGTAAACAGCAGAATGCTACAATGCTACATGACAAACAAAGTTCTTCTTCACCTGGGCGTCTTCCGGTCTGAGCGCTGGCCAATCACCGCAGCGTGACGTTGGGTTGCGTTTCTCCAAAAGTTGATTCTGTTTCAACTTTTAGCCGCAGGGCCGCTTTTTTGTTTTCGGCACCTCCTGCGGTCCCCACCGCCACAGCCTAAATGCACTAAACATGTCCAAATGAATGGGAGGACTGGCGTTTTCACCGTAATGCCTGATTTGGTGTGAATTCAGCCTTAGTCTTCCAAACTGATACCAACTATTACCCTCCATGTGCATGTGCCAAGCTGTGGTTTAACATGTCAGCAAGGTAGGCTGGTTTACAGCAGCTGCTAAAAAGGGAGAGCCATGTAGCTAATGTATATAAAGCATATAATGGTTGTTCATTAGAGTAAACTGGTCATTATTCCAATTTTCCTGCCCAGAACAGTCTTCTCATTCAGCTGGTATGAGAGGTTAAACTTCATTCAATATACTTCATTGGCTTGAGGAAGGCACACTCCCCACTATGAGCAAATAGAACAAACATAATTTCTATCATTTATTTTAGATTACAGAGGAGTTCTCACAGGTGAAATTTTAAACCATTTAAATCTTTTTATTGGAATTTTTGCTTTTTTTAGATGGTTTACATGCTGACAGGAAACATAGGGAGGGTGAGAGAGAGAGAGAGAGAGAGAGAGAGAGAGAGAGGGATATGACCTGCAATAAAGGTCCTCAGCTGGAATTGAAACAGGGACGTTGCACTTATATAGTATGTATCTTACTGCAACTAACAATTATTTTCATTATCTATTAATTTTTTATTTTCTCGATTCTATAAAATCTAGTCTATAAAGTCTATAAAATGTCAGAAAATTGTGAAAATGCCCATCAGAAAAACGTTTAAGTCCAAGGTGATGTCACCAAACTGCTTGTTTTGTCCAACTAACACTCCAAAATGTCCAAAGACAGTCAATTTACCATCACATAAGACCAATAAAAGCAGCGAATTCTCACAAATAAGAAGCTGCGACTAAGGAATGTTTGGCTTTTTTGCATAAAAAAATGATTTAATGATTAATCTATTATTTATATTTGGCCATTATTTTTCTGTCCATCAACTGATCAGTTAATCAACTAATCTGTTCAGCTCTAGTCTTGACTCTAGGCCACCAAGATGCCCTGCACACATTTTAATACTTTGCACAACTACAATAACTATTTCTTACAAGGTTTTAGAATTACAAAAGTCACATGGCACATGTACGTTGCCAGAGTTATTGCTCACTGTAATCATTCTTCCTCTCTGTACTGATGGTGAAGCAGTCCCTTCATAACGCGACTTCAACGTGGGAGACAGGACCAAATCTACAGTCCTTCTTCCACTGTTGCAAAAACGTTTTTCAACAGTAGTTGGACCAAATAATCTCACTAGCGGCCCCATAGCTTTTTCCATAGCTTTCAACCACATCTAATGGTCTTCATTTGTGGATGAAGTTGCTCAGTCAGTTGTCATCATCAAGTTACTGCAAATATAAATAACTAAGAATGACCTACCTCTAATGATATAATCTATATTATATTATATTATATAAAGGCTACTAAATGGAGGTGAGATTGTTTTATCAACTTTTGTTTCCTAGGCCAAGAATTAACTTTGAAGCCAACATTGAGAAGTCCTCAAAGGAATAGTTTGAAATTTTGAGAAATACACTTATTCGCTTTCGTGTTTTGCTTTCTTCTTCTGTGATGAGAAGATCGACAAAACTCCCAAATGTCAAACTATTCCTTTAAAGCGCTCAGAAAAATGGACATTTAAAAATCTAAACAATTCCATGAAAACTGGGCAAACTCCATCTGCTGAAGAATATCATGTAAAACAATTGAAAGCTCCAGAACAGTTACTGAATGGACTTTGAGGTGAGATTGTTTTGTCTATTTACCTATTATGTTTATACACGTTTTTTTTATTTTTTAGAAATGTATCAAAGTGGTCTCCCCACATCAGAAAGTAGATCTTTGTGATTCTGCAGCTCCACTATCAGATTGTGAAACTAATGCCCACCAAATCCTAGACTGCATCATATAGCGGCTTATTGCTGTTTGATCATTTGTACTCACTATTCCATATTAGTGCCTAGTGGGATGTGAAATTGTGGTTATTAAGCAACGTCCAGTACAATGAACCTTGCTGGGGCTGGGCTCATGAATTCTTTTGCGCTAGCGCGCCCTCTGGTGGCCGAATCCTAAAACACCACTTGTCCTTGGACAGACTGAGCAGAAATCCAGTGGCAGTTAACTCGGCTCACTATTGAAAACCACAGGCTGGCCCCTGACCTGTGACTTCTTCCAGTGACATGTGATAGCCCCTTCCAGTGAGTCCGATTAGTGACATCATGAGTCACCTTTGACCCCATCATGGTATAATGTCCAAGGGGTCGGAGTCAGAGTGAGACTCCCTCACGGGGTATCTGTAGAACTAACCGAACGAAAACATCTATATTTCAATGGAAAATATTGCACTTTTGACTCCATTTAACAGCGATAGTTATTAATTAATTATTACTAATAAAATACAAAGATTAAACCAGTGGTTCCCAACCTTTTTGGCTTGTGACCTATTAACAAAAAGTAAAGTTAGTCTTGTCATGTTTCACATGTCTGAGATGTTAGCAGTTCCACCACATCCCCCCTCTAAACTATATATAATATAATAATGTCATACATAATATGTCATATATAATAATATATCAGTCACAGGGGATATTTTACTGCAGAACAAGTACTTTTGGTACTTTAAGTATAATTTGCTAATTATACTTCTTCACTTTTACTCGCATAGAATTTTGAATCGAGGACTTTTACTTGTAATGGAGTATTTCTACATGTTGTATTGGTACTTTCACTTAAGAATCTGAGTGCTCCTTCCACCCCTGGTTTTGATCATATTTGGAATATGTTGTTTATATGGAAAAAAGCTGTTATCCCTTCATACATGAATCGAACTATACCCAGGTTTCTGACAGTGGGGGCTCTGAAGTTTTTTATATTTGTATTATTAAGCTGTAGTGGGGCATGTTTCTGTTAATTTACCACTTTGCTTGATTTCCTTTTGTCTGTAATGCAAGACAGCAGCAACAAAAAATGTATCCTCTAAAAATATGATGATAAACATTGTTATTTTGATCCATGCTGCGAAATAAAAGTGAGAAGTCTGAAAATGGGTAATCTAGTTTTACTGACAAACTCCTAACTCGAGCTAAGGAAGCCCCTGCCCACACATGACACAGTGACCTGAATAAGGTGTTTAAATGCCACAATATTCTGGTTCCTATCGGACTACTAGCAATATTTGAATTTCTCAAAACCAGGATAAGGGCTTATCCAGGTTCATGAAACCAGGATATGATGTTTACATGCCCAAACACATAACTGAAACACTCCAAAAACGTGATTATAACCGAAATACTAATGCCCATGTAAACACACTCAATGTGACATGTTGATGTATTGCTACTGCGGCTACAAATGGAGTTCACTGTAATAGCATTTAAAGCATTTCGGTTATTTGAAATATCATAGGTAAATGTCAGGTTTCAGTGTCAGCTGCTAGGAATTAAAGAGTAGAGAGGCCTCTTCTTAGAGCTGACACCTTGCAGACATTTAACAGGAGGCATATTTCTTTACACCCACAAGTACAGAATATAGAGCAAAATGCAGTAAAGATAAATGTGGGAAAATACTAAACGAGTCAACAAGGCAGTTTGAAGGGAAGCGGGCACACCAAAAATGTAGAAAAATGGGCATCACGCATTGATATCTAACATATGTTTGCATCTTAAAATTCCTTAAAAGTTAAAGAATTTTTATTAGTGTTGTGAGACAAAACAAATGAAAGACATCTGGAGATAACTGACAGATTTATTGACATGTGGTTCATGGTATAAATGATTTGCAAAACTTGCTGTGAAACAAAAAACATGTTGGAATAAATAACGTAACTAAGGATTTTGAAGGGCTGCTTTTACTTTGACGAGCTGCAAATGTTTCCTCTCTCCTTGGTGGTTTGTGGAGGCAGTAAACAGTTTGGACAGTTCATAGCTGAAAAACACAAGCTAAACGTGGTTTGTTGAATCCATTGCTGCATGACAAATGAGAATAAGTACCCTGGTACAGTTTTGTATCCAGCATGTTTTTGCCCCGCAGGGTGAAATGTCTGGTCCACACTGCACTTAGGCTTGAGTCTGTTCCTCTTTTAGTGCTTTTATTTGGCTCTCTTCACTGATACTCTCCTCCTTTCTGTCCACTACATTTGTTTCTTTCTCCTCGTCCTCCACCGTCAGGGCTAACCAGGACTCTTTGTGCAACCTCTCGCTCCTTTCCACCTCCTTAACACTGGGTGGAGATGTTACCTGCATGTGTGCTGGCAGGTGCTTGAACTCGTCCTCGTTCACGTCATAGTCCTTCATCTTTGACTCCAGGATCCACCAGTGGCCAACGAAGCCCACATCTAGCATCCGCTGAGGGAGCTCTCTCCAGGGTACTGACAGATTGGAGCACTGGGCTTCGTACAGCGTGGTGTCTGGGTCGTAGTCGGTGCGGTAAACCAGAGAGAGAATACCCAGGCTGGCGTGGCGGAGCTGGCCCTCGTTACGAAGCTTCACCAGACTCTGCATGTGGCCGTCAGAGGTGGCATTGCGGATCCACGGTGACAGCAGGCCGAGCTGGTTGGAGCGCTCCAGCAGGGCGGCTTCGAAGGACGACTGGTCAGGGTTTGTGTAGAAACAGGCCCAGGCCCCACCCAGCACAGACACGTATACAGAGGCTTTGACCGGACGCTCCCACGCACCAACAACCATCTCCCGACATGCCTCTTTGTAGTCGGAGAACAGGCTGCGACACCAGACACCTACAGACAGAAGGAAGGGTGCAGCACAAGAAAGAACACTTAAAATGTGTTTCCACCAAACACTTTCGGTATAGTACCCTTGAAACCCGTACCTACATGTACCTAAACCCTAGATCTGTTTTGCGTTTCCACCACAGACAGTACTCTTAAATGTAGGCGGGGTTGTTTCCAGATGCTAATAGCCACGTCAACCACATAAGTAGAGTGACGTCATATCTAAGGTGACACAGTAAACAAAGGAACACAATGGAGGACATCAAATGTTTTGTGTTCTTTCTTCTCTGTATGTGACTGTTTATCACAACAAGCTTTGTTTGAGAAAAGGCTGCAGGCAGCAAGGAAAAATGGCGGGTTTGTGCATTGAGTCCTTTGTCGTGCAAGAAGTGACGATTCTGTTGACCAATCAACGGACTGTTTCTAGCTCCACCTTAAAGTCCTGAGTCAGTGTGCTAGGTACCTCAACAGAGGGGTAACAAGAAAAACGGGACGGAATGGTGTGGTTCTATTGGTACCATCCACAACTTTTGCCAATGGAAATGCAAAAATAACCGTTCTAATGTGTAACGCACTGAATGAACTAGACTGCTTGGTGGAAACGCGGCATTAGTCCTGTCTGGTGTCCAATCCACTGGGGGTGGGGGGGCTATTCCAGCTGTATTACTAAGTCCTTCTGAAGTTCTTAGTAACTACTAGCTATAGTTTTAAACTAGTGATTTACTAGATCGAGTTACACCATTAAAACTTAAGGAACGTCTTAGCTAGTTAGTTAAGACTTGAGGAATGTATATGTCAGTTGCTAGGACACATCTGTAGTGTCCAATCAAAAGCTATCAGCTACGTAAACTGAAAGTCACTGTAGCATCACAAGCTGTAACAACTCAACTGCTAATCCTTTGTAAATGTAGTTAACTCTTTGTCTATTTCTGTGTGTATACATGGAGAAATATGTTTCAGAGTTAGAAGTATTCATGTCGTTTAGAATAAGTATTCTGGCCCATGTGGGGCCACAGTCTGCATCTTTCATTTAAAGCAAACACTTCTGCAGCTGTATTTCAGTGTTAAGGAGCTCCTCAGAGCAACCAGCTGCTGTAGGGTTTGGAATAAAAACCTGACCATTGTTGCATTACAGGGGAAATGGCTGCTTCAAGACTGAAAAATAATTACTTTTCTCTGCTTGTTAGTCTATATCATAATGTAAACCTTTCAAAAATTACGTCGAAAAGAGTAGCATTTTTATGTATACTTACATCAAAGTCCTAGCTTTTATTTATGAAAAATAAATACTTAAATTCCAACTAGTGATAGCATAACAGATTTTTGATTAACTGCCCTACTAAATAAAAATCTGCAACTTCAACATGCAGTTTCAAGTGAGTGGTGTATGTGGTATGATGGTGAAAACCCTGTTTCTTCGTCCTATTTCATGTTTTGCTATTCAGACAGCTCTGTGTGTGCGCGCGTTTTCCTACTGAATGTCTCTGGAATAGCATGGTACCCAAACCATCCTCAAGTTTTCACTCAAACTGAGCATTACTGTCTCACAGATTACTCTCTCCTTTACGGTGCCCCGGAGTAGCCATAGGGAGAAAAAAAAAATATTTCGAGGCCACATTTTACTACATCGAGGGCTCGAAATGCTATTGCGTGCGCACGAGATACAATTCGTTAGCACGTTTTGGTTAATTCGTGCGCACATCTTAATCCAAGTATACCCACCGTGCGTAAAGACGCACACAACTCATTCAACAACACCGTTAGCTATCCCCTAAATACAAAAAAAAAAAAAAAAAAGTATTTACGGACTGAGGTTTTTCGGCAAACTCGTATGTGTGCCACGTTATGCATACAAGTGCCTTACGCGCGCTCCTCCAGGAACAAGCGCTGCCCGTATACCAAATACCAGACGCTCGAGCTGGAGCGGGCGACGTTGAATCCTATTTAAAACTGCTGGCTAAGGATAAGCGTAAATATGCTAAGATTGTTAGTCACATCGGCGGTAATGACACCTGATTGCGCCAATCGGAGGTCACGAAAATTAATGTTGAGTCGGTGTGTACATATGCAAAGACAATGTCGGACTCCGTAGTTTTCTCTGGGCCCCTACCTAATCTTACTAGCGATGACATATATAGCCGCATGTCATCATTCAACCGCTGGTTGTCGAGGTGGTGTCCAGGTAATGATGTGGGCTTTGTAGATAATTGGCGGACTTTCTGGAGAAGACCTGGTCTGATTAGGAGAGATGGCATTCATCACACTTTGGATGGAGCCGCTCTCATATCTCGAAATCTAGCCGAATTTATTAGTGGCCCAAAGCCATGACAGCTCAGAGTTCAGACCATAGACTTAATACAGTCTGTGGTCCAGACCAGGAGGCAGAGCTGCAGTCCTACACGCTTCTCTGCGCTTCCATTAGAGCAGTTACCCACCCTGAACTCCACAGAGAGGTTGTCTGCCCCCCCACCACTTAAATTATTTAAATCAAAAGTAAACAGAAGAGGAGTTACACATAAAAACCTAATAAAGAACAGTACAACAAAATAGGAGAATTAAATGTGGACTCTTAAACATTAGATCTCTCTCATCTAAAGCTGTTCTAGTGAACTATCTAATATCAGATCATAATATTGATTTATTCTGTCTTACTGAAACCTGGCTGTGTCAGGATGAATATGTTAGCCTAAATGAATCCACTCCCCCCAGTCACATTAATACTCACATTCCTCGAGGCTCAGGCCGAGGAGGTGGAGTTGCAGCCATCTTCGTCTCAAGCCTATTAATCAAACCTAAACCTAAACTAAATTATAACTCGTTCGAAAGCCTTGTTCTTAGTCTTTCACACCCAACCTGGAAACACTACAGCCAATTCTATTTGTTATAGTGTACCGAGCTCCTGGACCGTATTCTGAATTTTTATCTGAATTCTCAGAGTTCTTATCAGGTTTAGTCCTTAAAACAGATAAAATAATTATTGTAGGTGATTTTAATATTCATGTAGATGTAGGAAATGATAGCCTTAGTGCTGCATTTATCTCATTATTAGACTCAATTGGCTTCTGTCAGAGTGTACATAAACCCACTCACTGTTTTAACCACACCCTCAACCTTGTTCTTGTCTATGGCATAGAAATTGAACATCTAACAGTCTTTCCACAGAATCCTTTTTTATCAGACCATTATTTATTAACTTTTGAATTCCTATTACTGGACTACACGCCATTAGGCAAACATTCCTACACTAGATGTCTATCTGATGGTGCTGTTGCTAAATTTAAGGAAGTGATACCATCGGCATTTAGACAGTTCCATGTCTAAATGTAACAGTTGACTCCTATGCTAACTTTAGTCCCTCCCAAATTGATCATCTTGTTGATAGTGCTGCAGGCTCACTGCGAATAACACTCGACTCTATTGCCCCTCTAAAAAAGAAGATAATAAAACAGAGGAGGTTAGCTCCACGGTATAACCCGCAAACCCGCAAATTAAAGCAAACATCGCGAAAACTTGAAAGGAAATGGCGTTCCACCAATCTGGAAGAATCACG
>VMKM01003864.1:0-27086 GCA_008360985.2 Macquaria ambigua | reverse complement strand
TCTCTCTCTCTCTGTCTCTCTCTCTGTCTCTCTCTGTCTCTCTCTCTCTCTCTCTGTCTCTCTCTCTCACACACACACTCACACAATACACACTCTTTTCTTGTTTGTAACTGTTGAACTGTTTCTCTTCAGACACCTGTACGTATAAATTATTAAGTGTGTGTGTGTGTGTGTGTGTGTGTGAGAGAGAGAGACAGGTTAGGCAAGTAGTGGTACTCATGTTGTGGGGACATAAATCTGTTTACACAGTCACATTATGGGGACTCTCCTTCCTTATGGGGACAAAACACAAGTCCCCATAAGGTAAATCATTACATTTTAGGCTGAAGACTTGGTTTAAGGTTAGGTTAGAAGAGAGATGGACGTAGACAAGTAGTGGTTAAGGTTATGGTTAGGGTAAGTGTCCAGGAAATTAATCTACTGGGAATGTGCACCTGCATGTATGTGATTGGCCAATGTAGCTCCTTACTAGACGACGGTGTGTTGCATTGTGGCAAAGTTGCCGGTTCTAGTAGATAGTAGATAGTAATACTTTTTGTGGCTGCTCATTTCATGTTTTGTTACATTGCTGAAGGATTTGACTCTGAACAGCCAACTGTCTATTGCATAAACACGGAGTCGACATTACCTCCAAGCTTCAGTGTCAGTTCTCTTAAGTTGTTTATAACCTGACATTAACCTGTCTTACCATTAACCTGTTTTAATGAATGGCTCACAAACCCAAAATAACTTCTTTACATGGGTTTTGTTGAAAACGGCACGTTCTTGAACGAAATGTTTCTAGATGTTTGTTGGAGATGAAAATTGGTAAATTTAAACAAATTACTGGTCAAAAGTCATTACAACTAAAACGTTTTAAGGAGGACGAGTGTCAGAGGTCACAGGACCCTGATGGTTTATGGGTACAAATAACATTCCTGAGAACAATAATGGATGAAAGAGAAGGAAGAGCAACAGAAGACAAGGATTATTCCACCTCTGGATACCAACATCAGCCAAACACCTGAGATGTAAATATCACTAGGCTGTGTAGAAAAACAACTCTGCAGAATAACGATGTCAAATCCCCCCCCTTTAAAAACACACACACACACACACAGCGAAGTGATGGGCTTCCCAGAGGGAGGCTGGGGAATAACAAACCGCAACACATAGTTTCCAGATCCGCCGCTCTGCCTCGGGATGCAGGAGAAGCCGGTCTCGAGACAAAACGCAAATACTTTCCACTTATTTACCTGCAACTTCAAAGGCAGAGAGATTTTGTAATCCTGGAAGACTGCAAGGTATTCATCATGGCTGAAATGTTTCCAGATTAAAAAAAAGAAAGAAAAATGAGACAGCAGAGAGCCGGGAATGTTGCACAACCTCACCTGCAACCGCAGACAGACAATAAAAGGACAACAACAGTGTGGCTGAAGATTCTCAGACTCAAATTTGATCTCGCTTCATCTCTCTTTATGGTTTCAGTGGCACCTCGCTGCCCTTAAAATGAGACGAAAGTTATAGGATCCCTAGATTAGATTGGATTACACTACATTACATTAGACATTACTGGAAATAAAGGTGCTTTCACATCTAATGTTTTTGGTTCGGTTCAGACTGATTGGCGTGAAAGTCTTGGTCTCTGGTTTATTTAGATATTAAGTAGATAGTAGATTTTAGCATGAAATCAAAAGATAATAAATACAAATTAAATTAGATGACAAGAGTTAGGATTAGATGAATTGTGAGGAGGCAAGATTAAACAAGACTCGACAACTAGAGATAAGATATGAGTTGAGCTGAACTGAGATGAGATGAAAGGAAAAAACTAGATATATGGAACTAAATGAGATGAGATATGATGTGATGACATGAGATTAGACGAGTCAAGGTGAGATGAGATGACATTTTGTTATTCATAATTTTATCTCATCACATCTCACTTTCTCTGATCCAGTTTTATTTCATCACACTTTTTCTTATCTCACTTTGTGTTTTCTTATCTCATCTTATCAAATCTTATGTAATCTCACTTCATCTTTTCATGTCATCTCACTTTATCCCATCTCACTTTTCTCCATTTTATCTTGTCTCATCTCACTTTGTGTTTTCTTATCCTATCTCACTTATTCTCTTGTCTTATCTCATCTCATCTTCCTTGCAGCAGAAAGAAGCAGTTGGAGGTTTAAATGTGTCTTCTGGTATTTGAGAACCCAGCAGCAGGTTGGAAACATAAAGATGAAGGATGAGAGACCAGAAAAACACTCATAGCAGACTGATGAAGTGCCAAGGACAAACTGTACAGGACCATGTGAGCGGATGAGAAATAGAGAAAGAGTAATAAGCTATGTGGCCATAGGATCAGGTCTAGATTATGAAATCCTAATTTATAGCAGAAAGGACTATAAATAACGCTCTGCAGATATGTTCCATTTATCAGACACATTGGTGGAAAACGTGTCGTCCCAACATGATTCTGACATCTCAGCATGATTCACTGACACTCAGCGTGGGGAGGACAGAAACCAACCACCAACTTTCCTGGAAATATTTCTGAGTCGAAGGTTTCTCGACTCACTTTCCCAGGACATGGAACTTTGTTTTTGACAGGCTACGGTGTTCAATAAATCCTAAAATTCAACAGCTATTTTCATTTTTAACCACCAGACAGAGAGAGACATTATCTATTCTGTCTTTACCTGAAGGTACTTGGAGAGGAGACTAACTGAGGCTTCCAAATACTGACTAAAACCTGAAAAGGAAATATGATCAAACGCCTTCAAGCCTTGTTAATAATGAAGTGGATAATATTTATTTTGGCTGTTTAGTCATTTAGCTTAAGATCTATTGTCTTATTCAAATCTATCTTATCCAAATATGACATACTACAATTACATCACACTGTGGCCATTTTGAATCTTTACTTGTAAACACAAGTTCAGCCAATTTGCCATCTTTAAATTTCCGCTCAAACACCATTAACAAATAACAGATTACGTGTTCCTATATTTAACACATTACTTGCCATCGTCTAGTAAAAGTTGGCCTGCTACTGTAGTTGCTTTCTAACTGGTAAATTTAAGTTGTTTAGTTACTTAATTTCAAGCAGCTGTTATGGTTTCAGGCCATCCAATAACTTGTCATTAAACACACCTGGATCTAGTACGAGCCTCAATGTCTCACAATGGTAATAAAGAAACGCCACCGTGCTCTGGACAGAGAAAATGAAATACAACCAGTACAGACTGGTTTCTATAGATGATGTTAGACCAGTGCAGACTGGTTTCAATAGATTATGTTAGACCAGTACAGACTGGTTTTATAGATGATGTTAGACCAGTGCAGACTGGTTTCAATAGATTATGTTAGACCAGTACAGACTGATTTCTATAGATGATGTTAGACCAGTACAGACTGGTTTCTATAGATGATGTTAGACCAGTACAGACTGGTTTCAATAGATTATGTTAGACCAGTGCAGACTGGTTTCAATAGATTATGTTAGACCAGTACAGACTGATTTCTATAGATTATGTTAGACCAGTACAGACTGGTTTCTATAGATGATGTTAGACCAGTACAGACTGGTTTCTATAGATGATGTTAGACCAGTACAGACTGGTTTTATAGATGATGTTAGACCAGTACAGACTGGTTTCTATAGATTATGTTAGACCAGTGCAGACTGGTTTCAATAGATTATGTTAGACCAGTACAGACTGATTTCTATAGATTATGTTAGACCAGTACAGACTGGTTTCTATAGATGATGTTAGACCAGTACAGACTGGTTTCTATAGATGATGTTAGACCAGTACAAACTGGTTTCAATAGATTATGTTAGACCAGTACAGACTGGTTTCTATAAATGTAGACAGACCCATACAGACTGGTTTCTGGATCTGGTGGTGAAGAGTGAACTGGGACACTCACCACTGGCGTCCTCCTGCCTCGTGCTGCTGGACTGTGTAACCAAACTGGTTTTCTTTAGAACCAGAGAAGATCTTGAAGTTCTTTGTGTCGAAGTTGAAGCAGAGCTGAAGATCTGAAACACAGAAGAAGACACTCAGCTGACACAACATGCCGCTAACAGCTGTTACAGTAACTTTAAACCTCGAGGGAAGGTTCATCAACATCCACGTTGCAAACTGGAATCGCAGCTATAACTACAGACCGTTTAATGTGTTTTTTGTCTTTGTGTGGATAAGTGGCCAGTGGATTTCAAGTTTGACAGCAGAAAGCAGCAGCTACAACAGAGATTGGGATCTCTTCTTCTTGGAAACACTGTCACTCTGCTATCACTCCGTCACTCTCACTCTGTCCACCTACACGTTAAAGCCACTGCTAAACGGGCAACGTTTATGTTCCTTTTTAGGGGACTCCAGGGAATGTAGGAAAGTCTCTAACTGAAGAAGATGTGGAGGGAAAATGGCTTCCGCAAAATGTAAATTACACTTCATCAGTAAAAGATCTCCTGGAATCAAACTTTCCTCTAAGAGCCCCTCTGGCCTGGAATCCAGATTCTGTTTCTCCTTCACTTTCCCACAGAAAAGAAAGAATGAAAATGCTAAATCACACACAGGTGTTCCTGATATTCTGTCCTTCCCCACAGGTATGTGGAGGGACAAAATATTTACCTTCCAGTAAAATTTAATCCAAAACAACAACTAAACTAAACCAACCGAATAAACAACGCTGCAACTAATAGAATGGAGGTGAAACAAAATATTAACATTATACGCTTCACAAAGTAGCACCAGTGTGCAATTTATTTAGTCTTACCCTTAGTTAGTTAGTCACAGTAGCTACAGCGAGTGAGTTAGTTAGTTTGTCACTTACAGTATCTAACTAGCCAGTTAGTTAGTTACATTATCTAGCTTTTTAGTTAGTTAGTTAGTGTCAAATACATTATACGTCTTACATTCGAGGACGAGTCAATAACGTGGACGATTTATGGAAGTAAGATCAGAATGTAAATCATCTTCTCTCCTTATCACTCAGGACTCAGTAACAAACTATTTCATGGTTGATCTACAGTTTTACTGGCCATTTCTTTTGTTTTCTTTTCATTTCTTAGAGACAATAAAAAGTACATTAACTAGTTTGTCTTTATCTACTCTGAAGTGCTGGAAGTATAAAAGTTGTAGACCATAACAATTTAGCATCAGTTACTGCGCCTTGATATTTGTATTCACCATGGAACTGACACTAATGAAATGTGTCCTGAAGCAGACACGTGGAGGTGTTGAAAGTGAGCAGGCTTCTTTAAAATCTTGACAGAGGACAGAACCTCATCAGAAACCCTTCACCTCCCTCCTCTTCCTCTACCCTCCTCCTCTTCCCTGCTCTTGCACCAACCGACTCTGGACCTTCCTCTGGTTTCAATTAAAATCTTTATCTGGAAGGTCGGTTGACAGGAGGAGGGAGGGAGGACTGGAAGGCCTTGTAACGCTGCCAAGTCTGACAAAAAAAGATAATAAAGGATGATGAAAATGACGTCACTGCACTTTTTCAAGTTGATTTTCCACAACAGGAAGCTGAGAACATCCTGGAAAAAGGAGGAAAGAGATGATTTCATCCTTTCAACAGAAGTCCAGTCGGTGAATTTAGAGGATAAAAATTAAATTAATAAAATATGAGCACGGCATTCTTCCTCTATCAGATCATTACAATGACTTTATTTGTGCGGCATACCGAGAGAGAAATAAAAAAAACAGATTTCGATAGAAGAAGAGTGTCTTAATTTTTCCTTCCTGATGGTTTTGTGCTCAGAGCTCCGGTGACCTTCCAACTATTTCAGCTTTTTTCTTGTCAGCTCAGGCAGCTCTCCACAAACTTAAAATGTTAAAATAACAGCAACTGTGCAAAGACAGAAGGTTCTGGGTTTTTATTAATGCTTCATAATTAGCATAGATAGATTTGTAAAAGAGATGCAGAAGAAAGCAAACAGCTAGAAACAACTTTTAAAATCAGATTTACAGTCTGGAGCATTGTAGATGCATCATTGTAGAGTCTTGGTGGGGTATGACGTTATAAAGTTATGAAGTTATGATGTCTGGCAAACAGCGACTGTAACGGTTGAGGCACCGACTGGATCAGAGAAAGACAGAATTTATTCTTATTCTGTTTCCTTTGATCTCAACTCGTAGATCATCTCTTCTAATCTCAACTCATTTGATTTTTTTTCAAGCTGACTTGTCTTGTGTTTTCACATCTCATTTAATCTCAGTTCATCTCATCAAATCTTGTGTTTGGTCCCATCACACCTCATCTCTGGCTCATGTCAATATCAATATCAGTTAATCTCATATCAGTTTGTATCATTTTCATCATCATCATCATCATCATCATCACCCAGCTTCAGCCTCACTTCATCTTGTTTACTCATGATCAAATCTTATCTCATTTGATCACAATCCACGTCATCTCATGTCATCTTTTCTCACGCCAGCTCATCCCTTCTTATCTCAACTCATCAACTTGTTTTGTCTCGTCCCTTTTCATTTAATCTCATTTTATCTTTTTTGATACTCTGTATTCTAGTCGCATTTTTATCTCATCTCATGCCAACTCATCTCATCTCATTTCAAGTCATTTTATTTTTTGTCATCTTGTCTTGTTTCATCTCATTTTGCCTCATCTGATTTAATCTAGTCTCAACTCATCTCATTTTATCTTCCTCCTCTGTATTCACGTCTAATCTAGTGAAGTTATTGAACTGCATTCAATAGATTCTTGTCTAATCTCATCTCATCCAGGGATCATAATAAATTCATCAGATTCATCAGAGCAGCAAGAAAGCCCTGTAAATGAAATGTGCCAGCCTTGATCATCATGACTCTGCTTCTTCTTTAGTATCTTTGAGCCAGGCATTCATTTCCTACCAGCCTGTGACCTTTAGACCCACCACGACCCCGTGACCTTTGTGGTCTTTCCCTGTGTGCTGAAGTATTTCCTCTGAGCGCTGCGGTTCGTCTCCTCCAGCTGTGTAAATGAACGCAGCGTTCGGAAAACTCGGCGTGCTGTGTGACTGTTTGCCAGTGAAGGCAGCAGTGATGAATTTGGCTGCGGAGGACAAAAATAAAGGACACTGGAAAAGAGAGGAATGATGGGTAAATTGTCTCGGCCTTTGAGGTGCGTTTGTTTCCTCTCGCTCTGAGAGGAATCTGCTCCTGGCTGAGCCCAGCCAAGGACCGACTCGATTTATTGGAGCTGTTGGAGAAAGACAGAGAGAGACTTGGCAGAGCAGAGACACAAGATCCAGATCCAAGTCTGACAGTGTCCTATCGCTGCCACTGGATGATTTGACTGATTTGGATGATCCTCTCTGGCACTGATGACACATTTTTCTAATTTTTGTACACAGCCGAGGAGGCTTTGTGACTTTGTTTTGTGTGTGTGTGTGTGTGTTCATACCTAGGTGATTTTTCCAGATGTGTCTTAGCTGTTGTCATGATTGGAAACAGATTAATATCCAGCTCCAGCTACTGCAGCAACGGAGAGAGTATTTTTGTTAAAAGAGAAACAAAGTCTGTGCTGTTTTTGCAAAACCTCCAGTTTTCAAATCAGATGCAGCAGTTGGAAATAAGTCTAACCAGGTCAAAGATGGGAGTGATTTAGTGAACAGTGCTCTTTAGGCAGCCTGCAGCCAAACGCCGTCTGTGTCACTTCCTCCAGCAGGCAGGCAGACGCCTCTATTGGCTCGGCATCACTGCAGCCTGACGCTCATGTTGACCACGGCCAGATAACCCTTCACCTTTCTGACAGGCAGCACGGGTCAGAGGTCACAGCCCTGAGCGTCTGTGTAATGTTTTCAGATTTACGTTAGAACAGATGCAGCAGGCTGTGACCGGTGTCATCTGGTCAACCACATTACATGCCAATCTCCCTTAAAAAAACTGGACATTTAAAATGATCTTTCTAATCAACCAGGTTACAAGATGCATGTAATACAGAGTAGTGTTTTTGAATCCTTAGTCACCAATCTTAAATTCAGCATACACATAATTGACCAAGCAGCATCTCCCACTCATAGCCATATTCAGAGTTTGTGATCAAAAGCTCCAGAACAGCTACTAAATGGACCTTGTGGTGAGATTGTTTTGTCAACAATTCTTCAGGAGTCAAGAGTTAAGTTTTACCCTCAAAATAATCAGTGTTGCATTTTATTTGAATATTTCAGTGTGTGTAACAAGTGACCCAATAATACAAGTCAAAACTTCACTTAACAACTGTTACTTGGTGGATTTTATGTGCTGAATTTAAAAGTGACTCCTACTGGTTCAGAAAATGTGTTGTGTCACATACTGCAGTGTAAATATCTCTTCCAGTGAGCAAGGACACATTAAATTTTGAATTTTTTGAATGAAGCTTGGTGTGAAAGTTTCTCCTTACATAAGATGACACGTATCAAGGACTGACTTGATCATCATCCAGCGTACACTCTGTTATTCCCAGAACTGGCTGAAAAATTAAAGAGTCGTTTTATTTTCTTTAGTTATATAAAACTCTTTTTTATGGATTTGATTTTTATCAGACTGTTCTGTCCCTGAAGCAGAACTGCGTCTTCGTACAGACAAAATAAAACCACCATGCATGTCAGTGGTTACTATGAAGTGCAGCTGTGATGCCAAGCTGGCAGCCGGACCTGGCCAAGTCATATTTCTATTATGGTTTGTTTTGTAATAGTGGAGTGTCACATGGGTGGAGTTTAATACAAGAGAGTGTCAGAGAGACTCGACAATTCACAGGACACTTTTTGAGTCCATTTAAAGACAGTTTAGTGGGATTCAGAACACATCTGTTTCCAGATGTGACTAATCCCACCTGTCTGGGACATCAAGGAGGTTAAATCGACTGCAAACAGTTACTAGATAATAGCATGGGAGTGATTTTTGGGAGAAACTTGAAGCCTGAACGAGGCAGGTGGTAACTGATGCCTTCCTGTGTGGCGTTACCAACCGCAGGCTGACAAGCAACAACAACAACATCGTCAGGACTGATGTGCTGCTGCGTGAGTTTAACGATCAGCCTAAAAGCCACAACGTGCCATAAAAACCATTTCACCCCCAGAGTTCCTGGAGAAATACCCATCACCTCACAGCGAGAGCTCACTGACCTGCAGGCTGAGCCTCGCGGGAAACATCCAGAACCTCGCAGCCATCGCACCAAACTCTGCACAAATTCAATTTAGGGGCCAGAGGGATCACAATACTCCAGCTTTAATGTATGGAAACACAATTTAATCAGAGTGAAACAGGAAAATGGTCTCTGACTTCATCCACAATGGATGTTAGTGATCTGCTCGTCCAACCACATGCCAGATTACCATGAAATTTAGTATGATATTAAAGGCTCCGAGAGGGTTGGACCTTTTGACACCCTTTTTCTTATCCCATCAGGTTGGGATATTTTTCAAACTGTTAAGTAAGATTTCCCTGCGGGCAAAGAGGAAATCTTATTTAGATACCGTATGAAGAAAATAGCATAAATATAAAATAAACAAAGTGTCAACAAATATTGTAAAAAAACAAAAATTTAAAAAAGTACATTATGACTGAGCGTAACAGTTTGAACCAGCAACAGACTGAACGCACGACCGACCTGAAGACAGTCAGAATCAGCGCTTCATGTCGCAACGTGTGAATGATGATGCGTTCACTTACTGCTGTTTATACTGAAATGCTTTTGAATTGAGGTGCGATAGCTTAGCTTTTAGTCCAGTGTCCAAGTGTTGCTCCTATTTGTGCTTTTCACGCTGCCTTCGAGTGCGACCGTTTGAAACAGCTATGAACACTTTGCACATCATTGAATGAAACACTGTGCGACCTTTGTTAGTTTTAATCATACTGAGATCAGTTCAATAATTCACAGATCATATTTAAACTCACTGAAGACATTCATGCTCCCTGCAGGATGATCCTTTTTCCATGTGGACACGATATAAGCTTTTCTCTAACACCACCTGTCAGACTGTCAGCTTTGTGCAACAGACACAGTATCTGATAAAAGGACGTTCACTGACCGTGTTCCTGCTCCCCAGAGGATGAACATCACCTGTCCTCTGACACGACCCATCAGGACAAACTTTACACTTTTAGCCACACCTGTGCTACAGCTCATCATCATGTTGTCGACCACACAATCTCAACTCAAGCTCCACGTCAGTCTCACGGTCCTCATCTTATTGAAAGCTCCAGAACAAGCAAGTAAGTGGACCTTGAGTTGAGAGTGTTTTGCCGCCTGCTGTTTCCGAGATCAAGGACATGTCCGTATTGTTGGCTGTAATGAACACTGGAGCCTCTAGGGAGCGCTGTCAGGCCTTTAAGTCTTATTTATAAAATATTTACTGAAGGATGTGAAAGAAACTTTTTTTTTACTTTTTTCCACTTCCCCACCTGCTTTCAGCCTCCAACGCAACACAAACCATCTTATTGCTGCCCTACAGGTGACAGTTAGTCCACGAGTATTGATGACAAAAGCTCGTCAAATCAGAGTTAGCTGTAAACTTTTACTCTAAAGGCATTTAGAGGCTTAGAAAGACGTGTTAATGTTTATAAAGTCTTATGGAGGCTAACAAATGTCATAAATGCTTAAGATTGCTTTGAACAAACCCACATGCTCTGCTTCAGAGATCTCTCCATGGAAACAAAAAACACATGTGCAGATGAAAACACGCTCAGATTTCAGACACAGGCAGCGTCAGGCGTCAGATTAAAGGTGTTTAAATGCTTTTTAGTGACGCTGGCAGGGAGTGAGTACTTCACCAGCTGGTGGCTGCAACTCAAAGTGTCAAAATAAGACTTTTAATCCAGACACTAGATGAATGACGTGACTCCAAAAAGTGATAAAAGAAATGTTGAGCTTTCAAAAAAGGCACAGAGGCTGTAAGTGGAAGCATCCTGACAACAAGCAGAAAAACTTAAAATTTAAAGAAATAAATCTGTAGCCTCAATTTAAGCTTTTTTTCTGTGTTTAGCCCCGATGCTCCAAAAGAAAAAAAGGTCAAATATCAGCAGCTTCTATCACCTTCATGTCCCTCTGTGCACGTCTTGAACACAGTGGACCTGCACTGCAACCCTGAACTCTCTGTACTGTAATCAATCTGTCACCATGGCAACAGGTTGGTTTCCAATAAGGAAGTCTAATTTAGAGGTTTGAAACCTCTAGTCATCTAGTCAACAATCTACTAACAACACCTGTCTGACATAAACACCCTTTCATCTCTCTCTCTCTCTCTGATCATGCTGTGTGTTGCTCGCTCGCTCACCTGGCAGGAGGCTGCAGGTCCACAGCAGCAGAAGAAGAAGAAGGTGATAATCCATGAGTGTGTTTGAAAAACAAACAGTGAGACAGACAGGCAGATAGAGTGTGAGTGTGTGTGTGTTGGTGGGTTGGTACTTAACTCTCCTGCTCTGATGAAGGAGAGAGGAGGAGGAGGAGGAGGAGGAGGAGGAGCGCAGTAAACACACCTCCTCCACACACACACACACACACACACACACACACACAGACAGATCTGTGGTGCTTAAAGAGCCTTTAACTTCACCTTCCCTTTTCAGAACCGGAGCTTTAACGTCCCGATTGGTGCACAAACAGGAAATGCCTCCATTTGTGTCTGTGATCACACAGAAGACCAGATGTTAACATCTGTCCAATAACCCTGGAGAGGAGGTTACTGAGGAGCACCGAGGATCCTGGGTAACTCCTTAAAGTAACGCAGTACACTGGCTGTAAATACATTTCAGAATATCTGGTTTACATCCAGACATTTATAAATCATTGTAAACCTTTTGATCAGTTAGTAACTGTAGAGCTGTGAAGTGGGAGGACAGCTGCTCCCAGATGTGTTCTAGTAAATCTTCACTTTAAATCCCTCGTTTAGTATTTATAAGCAGTAAACAAACATTTAATAAATAGTTTATAACTCACTATATTGTAGTAGTGTGCAGTGTTTATTAATGCACAGTATTTGCCAACAATGATAACTTCTCCTCTGAAGACATTTATTATAACTACTGTGTTTTACTATATTGTTATTATAGTTATCTGTGGAGGAGTTATAGTACATTAAATACATGAATAAACACGTATATCTGCTCATCTCTACATTATAGCGTGTTATAAACCATTTATTAAATGTTAATATACTGATTATAAATGCTAAATAGGGGGATTTAAATTAATTTGATTTAAAGTAAACAGAGTTTGACCATTACAATATCAAGTTGGTAACAAAGTACAAACTGTATAAATCAGACTGAGCACAAAATAAATCTGATCAGAAATCAATACACGTATGTTTTTGTAAATGTCCAAGGCTCGTTTGGTTTTTATACATGTCAGTGCTTTCTTTAAATTTATTTACTCATTCATGGAGTTTGGCAGACTGCTCTAAATACTACAGTACCCATGAGCCTTGGCTGTGCCACAGCGCTGTAGTTGCTGATTTCATCAAAACTTAACTCAGAAATCAAAAGTGAATTCACTGAAGCTGCAGATGTGCAGTTTGTTTTCTCAGCAGTGAAATCTTTGGCTTCTGTGGTTGGATGTTTGTTGCTGAAATGCACCCTGGGAGTCGTAGTTGACTTCTCTCCTTCAGTTTTTATGTCCACAGGCTTCTTGCAGCTTTGACTTTTTATCAAAGAATATTTTCTAACACAGTTGTCCATCTTTTGTTCTGATGTTCGTCACCAACACTGAACATGAGAAACATGAACTTTAACTGCAGGAAGCAGAGGGGCCGTAAATAACTCCTTGATGGTGCATTCAGGTGATCCTCGTCTAACACTGGGAAATACCAGGTGACATGTTGTATTTGTCATATTTCTCTTCAGGTGCTCATCTGCTAAATATTTCACATTTACCAGATTAATAAAATAGCTCCTACTCTGTACATTTCTACAGTGAAATGACAGTAGTGAATAACAGTAGAAACGAAACGCTGCAGTTTGTTCTCGTCAGCAGTCTGGATATGTTTTTAATCACAGTGTGTAACAGATAAATTGTATTAACATTCACCTGATTCACTGTTGGCCAGTCGTCCATCATGAAGCTAAACGTTGCAGTTCTTACTGTGAACTAGTTCACCATCAACATTTACGCTCTGTCGGTCTTTAAAGGTCAACTTCCTGCTTGTAGGCTTGAAAATGTTTGACTTTGTGAGGCTCGACCATCTGATCTGGAGAGGAGCAGCACCTTTCAGCCTGCAGGGCTTCTGAAGGAAATAAGAATAATTCTTTCTTTATAGGGAACTTCTCAATCATCCAAATGTCCTTTGAAGGACGCGGCTCCTAAATTGGGACGCTGATACAGTCAGACATTTTTAGAAAACATCAACTCGGTGTAACAGTGTTCAAATATGGCCCAGAGGGATCCAGTCAGTTTAGGATGCTGCAAACATCTTATCACACCAGTGCAAACTCTAAATGATGAATGGCAAGTACAGTTTTACCCAATATGATAGACAAGACTACAGAGAGTGTGTATACAGTGTGTATACAGACTGCACAAACACACACACACACACACACACACACACAAACACACACTAATAACTTTTTTGTCACTTTGCATTGAACTGAACCTGAATAATTCTAACCTTACCCAAAGTCTGAACCATAAAACGAAGGGTTAACGTTGTGAAGAGCAGCTTCTCGTCCCCAAATGTTATTGTGTCAACACATTTGTTGTTCCCACAATGAGAGTCACACACACACACACACACACACTCTCCCTGCCCGTCAATAAAAAGATACTGCAGCGCTGCGAGCTGGACGGCAGCAGCCTGCTGGAAATAACAAGTGGAAACTCAGAGTCAAAGCAGCAGAGTTAAAGTGAAACAGACGGTAAAACAGCCTTTAAATCAGCCGGAGGGTCAGTCAGTGTTACTGTCCAACATGTGTGCTGTACATACAGACGGACTGACGGACAGCTGACCTCTTCCCAGCTGACTGCTCACACAATCCCTCAAACAATCAATCATCTAATTTGCATTTCTCCATTTTATGTTTGTGTTTATTTAAGAAGAGACGATGCACATTAACTAACAGGAGGAGGTCCATCATGTAAATGTACAGATTTTACAGGCTCATTTTCCTCTGCAGGGTCTGGCAGGTTGATGGCAGATAAAAAACATACAAAAGCACATAAACCCAGACAAACAGTAAGACAATGAAACGACCGCGACTCCAGATTATGACAGCATGTTTGATTGTTCAGTAACCACTGTTTTAGAGATCTGCAGAAAGACTTCCAGCTTTGTGCTGCTCGACAGGAGAAGGCTGACTGCCCAAAGGTTCTTCTTCTGTGGTATTTTATAATCCTCTCTGGTAGATGAGTCGTGATTTTGTTTAATGAATTCATTGAGTGTTTAACTTTTCAGACCATGAAAGGTTTTATACACAAGTAAAATATCTGCAACTGTGATCATGTTTTCCCAGTTTAAGAAATCAGATTTAGTTAATATTTTACAATGATGATATGAATTTGACTTTTTTGACTGTTTTCTGCTTATAAAGTGTTTGGACTTATTGTAGTGTGGTCCTGCCTGTCTGTGTGCAGCTGCCTGTCTGCGTGCAGCTGCCTGTCTGCGTGCAGCTGCCTGTCTGTGTGCAGCTGCCTGTCTGCGTGCAGCTCTGTCGTGCAGCTGCCTGTCTGCGTGCAGCTGGTAAGGTGGTTCATGTTATTGAGGTACGTTGAGGCCTCTGTAGTTAAATTGAATTTGATTCTGTTCACTGTTTGAACTTGTGTTTTTTGTGAGTTGTGAATCTGTTATTGTGCCTAAATATTAAACTCATGCACTTCTCCTTCCTGCTGCTGTAACATCTGGGTCTATTCACTTTCTTAGAGTAAGATAAGAAGATGCCACTCAAACATCTGTCCGGTAAATACGCTTCAGCGAATGAGCGCATTCCCCAGAATGTTGAATTATTTTAATAAAATAAATAATAAGTGAGAAGAGCCAGCCATGAGCAAGTTAGTCTGGAATTAGTCTGACACTCACTTTTAACTGAACCATTAAAAATTCAACCATTTGAACTAAACATTCAATATTAAATATTTCTGATGGAAATGTTTAAATGGAAATGTAGAAAATATAAATTCCTGTCGTCTGCAGCACGCATTACTCAGACTGACCAAAACAAAAAGAAGAAAGTCAGACACTCAGAGACGAACTGACTCCCAACAACACAGCGACAAAAACATCACAGCCAGGAGGATAAACTGCTCTGAGATCATTTCAACCACAAAACAAAGAACCAGACTGCAGACTGAAAATACTGCTGTAACCAACGTCTGACCAGAGCTGGTTAATTTCCTGACACTCAACAGACTCTGCTAAATATTGGAAAAATCACTCTTTAAACACAGAGAGAAAAAAACATCTCATTTGTCTCAGAGGTCATTAAAATCTGTACAACACCCTCTATTCTCCGAGCCTGGAGCTGTGTGTCTTATTTAACAGCTAGCTAACAGCTGTCCATTAACACGAACACTGACACTAGAGGAAAGGTCATGGCATCATCAAAATGATTAGGATTCATCCTCTGGGGAACGTGAATATTCCTCACCGTCTCCAGGACCTGCAGGTACAGCAGCAGGGCAGAAAGCTCAGTGTGTCAGCCTCACGGTGACAGATTCTCACTGCTGTGTTCTTCATCACACTATGTGTTCATGCAGGTGGCAGCTGCAGAGACCAGGACGGACCGGAGCCTGAATCAAGAGACAAAGGAAGACAGAGGGAGGTATTGTACTTTTTACTGTACTACATGTATCTGACAGATGAGTTCAGGATGTGCTGTATTAGGATCAAGAGTCACATCCACCGTACTGCTGGACCCTCTTCTTCATCTCTGTCTTCATCTGTTTACTGAGCGCCTCCTCCAGCTGAGCCACAGAGAGCTGCTCCACCTCGCTCCTTCTCTTCTTCAGCTCAGAGATTTCCTGTTCCAGGTCTCTGATGAAGCCTTCAGCCTGTTTCTCTGTCTTTCTCTGCTTCTCTTTGATGGCGTAGATGAGCTCGGCCTGGCTTCTCTCAACAGACTCCTTCAGAGCGGTGAAGACCTGAACACCACCTGCTATCTCTCTGTCTGCACCTTCCTTACTGAGCTCCACTGAGCGTTTGATCTCCTGAATCTTCAGTCGTCTCTTCTGGATCATCTGCTGAGTTTCAGCCTCTGTCTTCCCCAGCTCGGCCTTCTTTCCTTCATATTCTTCTTTCAGAGGAACAACATCATGTGTCCTGTGGTCTAAAACCATCAGACGCACCAGGCAGGACTTCAGGGCCTTCAGTTTGGCTCCAGTGCAGATGTCACGGGGAACTTCTCCTGGTTTCTGCTGAGCTGACTGTCTGAACTGAGAAGCCATCTCAGAGATGAAAGAATCGACCTGCAGCTCAGGTTTTGGGTTGAAGCACTTTTTACATATAGGACACTGACACAGGACATTAATATTCCAGTGTGCAGTGGTGCAGTGGTGACATGATGTGCTGAGCGGATCAGTGAACACCTCCAGACAGATGGAGCACAGAAACTGGTCTTCAGTCAGCAGACAGCTGGCAGCAGACGTACAGTATCTACAGTCTGAGAGCTAAAGTCAGAGTGTAGTAATGTTGCACTTTAATTCAGTTTGCAGAGTGTCAGTTTGACGTGAGCAGAGCTGAACTTTTGTATCAGTGCTGGTTGTTGAAACCCAGTAAATATTCTAGAGTGAAGATTCAATAATTTACTGCCATATCAACATTATGAAGATGAAAAAGCAACTGACCCACTAGATAAAGTGCTTTAAAGACATCTGCCTTACTGCACAATTATTTAACCTACCGAGTGGCCTGCAGGGCTGTGACTGGAGTGTTACAGGGTAACTCCAGTATTTTTAAACTTAGGCTCTATTTTTACATATTTTGGGGTCTAAATGACTAATAGTTACCAAAAGTTTTGGAACTGGCCCAGTAGGTCGCCTCAGCCGGCTGCTGCGAAACGGGCTGCAACGTAATCCTTGTGGGTAACTGCGCCCGTCAAAGTGCGTCCACTAAAAGTGCTTGTTTTTAACACTGTCTCTGGTTCAGACTGTTATTCTAAGTGTCTGACAACATTATGGAAAGGATCCCTACAGAGACAGACTTTTTATTAAAGAGTAAGATCCTTTTTGCTTAACCAGAAACAGAAGTCTCGCTCTGAAATCTCGCGAGAGGTTGAGTTGTTGCAGGAAGCTCCGTATCCTCTGGCTCAGATAAAAAGGGACGGCCATCGAAGTCACACACCTCGTCTACATCGTCGAAATCAGCCAAATATTCAGCCGTGACTTTGGAAATAAATTCTTGCTAGCAGCTCCTCTGTGTAAATTCTTCTCTCCAACTCTGACTCACGTTTCCATCGTCGTCTTCCAGACTGGGAGCATCTAGTCTGTATACAGGTTTACAAGTCTCATTACTCTGCCAGTAACAAACCTGCACATTCTGCTGCATCTTCCTCCTCTTCCTCATCCTCCTTGTTCCTAAAGTTTGTGTTCCTCAGATCTGAACACTTTACTGGGTGAGTAAAATGTGATTATTACTGATGGACAAAGCTACAAAAATATAATAAAATAAATGACATCAGATTGAATTTTAGTCGCCCAAATTCATATGTAAAATAATTTACAACCACACGATGTGATATGACATCACAGCACTGAACAGTAACAGGAAACAGAAATAAAACTTCAAAATAAATGTGTAGTTGCAGCTGACAGTTACAGTTACTCTCTGTCCTGTAGATGTATTTCAGTCCCATGTGCTTTGTCTGGAATAAAGCTTGTTATTGGTCCTGCAGTGTTGTGCTCCACAGTATGTAAAGTCCAGCTCTAATAAAGCTGCTGCCTCTGATCTTAATAAAGTGAAACGTTGTAAAACTGGGAAGGATGACTGCTCTCCAATAAACCAATAACACTGTTGTCTGCTCGGCTTGGTTTCTGAGAAAACATGCAACAGATGCAAACACATATATACACAGTACATATATATAAATACAATATATACTGTATGTATATATATATATATATATATATCTGTATGTCTGGTGCAAGAGCTCTTTTATGTCACCCGCTCTGAGCGGCTCTGGTTTGCAGTTACAGACGCTGGGTAAACGTTCCCAGATGGCCCAGTGTCCTGGCCTGAGGAGACTTCCAGCGGAGCTCGGCTTCAGGACAGACTGACGGTGTTAAAGGGCTTCTCCACTGCACATAGATTCACTCCACACACTGTTCTTACACTGAACTCTCTCATACGAGCAGCACTGACGCCTTCATGTCGAAGGCCAAACGGTCCTAATGTTTTCTGGCTCATTAAACTGGCTGGCTCTGACAGCGTTCCCTTTCTCCTTGTAAAGTGACGTCACAGTGAAACTGCATGTTTGTTTATTAGTGGCTGAGACGTCCACTGTATTTTTTTGTGACAATGGCTGAAATGATGCTGCAGGCAGAACCTTTGACAGCATTAATTTGACGCTCAAAATAGTGATTAAACTACATTCAGACTACTTGTTTTAAAGCAGTCGGAGGTGGAAGAAGTACTCAGATCTTTTAGTAAAAGTAGTAATACCACAGTGTAGATATACTCTGTTACGAGTAAAAGTCCTGCATTCAAAATGTCACTTAAGTAAAAGTTCAAAAGTATTAGCATTAAAATATACTTAAATAAAATATACTTACCTTAGTACAAAAGGTAAAAGTACTCATTAAGCAGAATAATACATATTCTGCTGGGTAGCTTGTGAATGTCAAAAGTCTCATCTTATCCTATAATAATAAACCATAATTTATTAGTTGATTATATTTTGTGTTATTAATCTGAACCTGTAAAGTAACTAAAGCTGTCAGATAAATGTAGTGAAGTAAAAAATACAATATCTCCCTCTCAGATGCAGTGGAATAAAGTAAAGTAGCAAAAAATGGAAAGATTAGAGTAAAATATATCTAAATTATACTTCAATACGGTACTTGAGTAAATGTACTTAGTTACTTTCCGCACTGACAACAATCACCAAGGTTCCCTGGTGGTTGGGTGGTTTAAGATGTGAACCATGTAACTGTGACAGTCCTGGTTTTACTCTGACTCTGTGACTCAGTTTCAGAGCTCAGAGGGAGCTGACGGCTGCAGCTTCAGCCTCATCAGTGGAGTCGGAGAGAGAGAGCAGAAGAAAGGCAGCTCTCTCTTTCTTTGTGTCTCCACCTGAGGTTCCTGTTTGTAGCTGTCAGTCTGACATGAGAAGCGTTTTCCTGAATGTCCCAGTTTTTATCACTCGAGGATCAGTCTTTAATGATTTGGGTTGGTGGCTGCGTTCGAGTCTTGTTCACATGTCGATGTGTCGATGAGCAAAATACTGAACTCCAAACTGCTCTTAATGTGTGTGTATGCAAACAAAGCATCAGTTGTTGTGCTCATTATGATACATGTTTTAAAAGATACTCTTCTTTGAATAATAATTTGTGTCTTATAGGATTTTTCCACCTCATTAAAATGTTTAAACTTACATCTCCTCCGTCATGTAAAAATCCAGAATCTCTGAATCTGTAAATATTGTTGATTTCTAAAGTTGAACAGCTGGACACAAGAAGTCTCCGTCCTCACTGTCAAGTCTCAGTGTTTGTGACCTGGTGTAAGTTTCATACTGGACCCTGATTGGCTCCAAACTAGTTGTGATGTCACAAATCCTGCAGGTACGTCCATCCATGCTCATCAAGCAAGTGACATCACGTGTGCCATTTATTTTGTCTAATGTCACGTTTTAAAGGGTTTTTTTGTGAGTTCATTGTCGCAGCCCTACAAGACCCTGAAGCTGCTCCAGCATCAGACTATCAAACTGTTTGTCTGAATGTGAAGCAGGTTAAAGCTGGAAAAGAGCCTGGAGCTGACAGAGGAGTCACCTGGACAAATAAAACGTAGTAAAACACGATGATAAAAAGTTCTTGTTTGGTCGACCAACAGTCCTGAATCCAGAGATATTCAGTTTTCTGTCACATGAGACTAAGAAAAGCAGCAAATCCTCACAATTTCAGATGCAGGAAGTCAGACATTTTGGCCTTTTTGGCTAGAAAATTACCAAAACTATATTAATCGATTATCGAAAAACAACTAATTGATTAATCGGTAGATGTCGTCACCTTACTGTACTAGTGGGGGAAGAAGTACTCAGACCTTTTACTTAAGTAAAAGTACCAATACCACAATGTATAAGTACCCCATTACAGGTAAAAGTCATTCATTTAACATCTTACTTACTGTAAGTAAAAGTACAGAAGTATTATAATACTTATATATACAGTGAAAGTACTTGTTCTGCAAATTCTATATTATCATATTTTACATTATTCGATTATTAATACTGATGAATCAATGCCAAGTAGTGCTCAGTGGAGCTGGTTTTAACCACCTTATACAGTGAAGTTCTGTAGTTTAGTCCAGTGGTTCCCAACCTAGGGGTCGGGCCCCTCCGAAGGGTCACCAGATAAATCTGGGAGGTCGTGAGATGATTAATGGGAGAGGAAAGATGAAGAAACAAAGCTCTGATACACAAACTTCTATTAATGTTTTTGGACTTTTCTCTGATCTTTGAGTGAAATTTTGGATCATTTGATCTCTTTGGGGTTCGAACAGTTGTTTAAATGACACCATGTGAAAAGTTTCGAGGAGAAAAGTCACATCAACAACTCACAGACATCTGAGACGTGACAATGGGACCAAACAACACCAGCCGCTGGTTTCATCTTTAACAAACTGTATTTAGAAGTAGCCCAAAGTGGAGTACCTCAAAATTGTTCTTAAGCACAGTACTTGAGTAAAAGTACTTTCCACCACTGCTCTCTTTGAGTCTTGTCTGATATGTCAAATTTCAAAATGTTGTCACTTGATCTGAGAAAACGTCTCATTTCTCAAGATAGATTTTTAGAGCCTATACTGAATGTTTAATGTTAAATTCTACAGGATATATACTGTGAATGGGCCGTGTTACGGTCTCTGAGGTCCTGTTGTTTCTTTGGCCTCTGTCTTTAATGAGATTCTGATAATAGAAACCAAATGAAGGATGAAGCACTGTCCTGAGAGCAGCCATTAATCTTCTGTCTCTCCCTCCGTCTCACCCAGACGCCACAGAGCAGAGGCATGAGTTTACTGCCACCTAGTGGAGGAAACAGCGTCAGGCTGATATGTTGACGTCTTCTTGACATATTTTTAATGCAAAAGGTGGTTCAGTATTAAATGTTCCTGTCCCAAGAAGATGAGACCAGACTGGACATTTTATAGAGTCAAAAGTGGAAATGTTGGGAGTAATTACAAGGATACAGACACTCACTTTGTTCCTTGTCTGTATCTTTTTTGTTTCTGTTTGTTTTAGACAATCCGTCTGTGATGGAGAGTAAGAGAGGTGATAAAGTGGCTCCAAAGATCAGGATGTGATAGAAGTTTTATTCATAGTCAGTAAACCAGGAAGTGTTAACTGATGCTTTACTTCAGAGATGGTCAACCACGTGTCAGAGAGAGCCGACAGCCACCCGCTGACTTCACCACAGTGATGTTACGTTGGTGAACAATCCGAGTCTTTTCAACGGTTCTTTGGTACGAATGAAGGGAACCGAGTCGTACTGCGGAGGTGCACTGCTCAAATTTCACTGCCTGCCCTAAATCCTCTCCCCTTCAGTCACAAGAGGTCGACGTGTTTGGAGAAAAGAGATGAGCCGAACTCGAAAACGCAGCAGCATTTGGATGATTGCTCTAAAATCTGTTTTGCGCAAAAGTTCATCATACTTGTTTTTTTATTATTGTGCCAGTAAAACGTTTTCTAATATTAAGTGTTGCATGAATTGTGTTCAAGGCAACTTTATTTCCATAACACATTGCATACAGAGGGTAAATTCAAAGTAGTAAATTCACTGACGAAGCAGAGGGATATGGTGTCACTTTGTGGCAACTGGTGAGTAATTTAGTGCTGCTGAACCTAGTCCACACATGCAAAATGAAATTATACTGGTGGGATGTTTGAATCTGATCCAGATCTTACCCTATCATTATCCTAGTGATTATTTCGCCCCCTAAAAAAAAGAGAAAAAGGAACGATGAGGAAAGGAACAGAGCCAGAAGATCCGGCTCCCTTCAAAGAGCCATAATTCCCATCACCACTTCAAGAGTCAGAACCTGCAAACTGTTGGCTCTCTATGACACGTGGTTGGCCACTCCTGCTGTAGTTGAAATCTGCATGCCAAATTTAGGGTCATTTTTTTCAGGTTTCTCTGTCGGTCCTGTCGGTGTCGGTGTTGCTGCAGCTCGTCGACCGCTCGCTGCTCTCCACAGCTGCAAACTTCACCTTCCTGTGCGACCTCTGCAGACACAAACACAACACTGATCACACGCGCTCTGCTTCAGGGTTCATCCTGAGATTACAACCAGCTTGATGTGCATTTTATCTCCGACACACAACAGTCAGGCTGCAGAAGGAGCACTGTGGCCGGAGATCGATGCACTGCATTTATTTCTCAGAGGCTTTTTATGAATCTGTGAGAACCACTTCAGTTCGTTCAGTCCACCAGGCCTCTCGTATCTCAGCTTTATCTTTCATCCATCTTTTGTTGTGAAGAAAACTGGATAGGAGGTGAATCAATTTTCAAAGTTGAAATCTTGATGTAAAAAAGTTGTTTAGCGTATTGAGGTTTTTCTAAAGATTCAGAGGAAGTTTTACCCAGAATGTGTCTCTGCAAAGACACAAAGAACACAAAAGTCTGTGTTTTTGATGCTTTTTCTATATTGTCAGTGAGTTTTGGGGCATTTTACATATTCAGAGCTGTGAGGAAATCATGATGTTGTCACATATTTACCTGTTTATCTGCGAGCCCTCGGGAGTACCGGGAAATGTCGTCCCGTCGACGCTCCGCTCTCTCCCAGTCGTCCAACCACAGCTGGCGGCGGTACTCTGACTGGCGAGACGTGATTCGCTGGTAGATGGCCTGATTCTGATGCCCGACCAGTAGAAGCTCCTCCCTCCTCTTGTCAGCATTCAGACTGAGGAGGAAGAGGAGTGAAAGGAGAAAGATTAATGGATGAGCAGAGGCCTGTTGACACAGCATACATTTATTATGTGAAATGCACTTCGAAGCAAAACCACCTCCATTTACTGTCTGTTTAAAAGTCAACAACTACATGCAAACGCTATGAGGAGATGAGCTAAAGGCCATGAAGCTCCATTTATTTTAAAATAAGCAAAAAGAAAGGGGGTGAAGCCAGTCCAGGTGACGGTGACATTTCCTGTCTGGTTCAGTCTCAGGAGTATTACTCACGCAATACGCACATAAACACCTGATGCGTATTTTTACGCTTCAAGTCTATTTTTCCTCTGTTTTACGTGCGTAAACACAACATTTAGCAGCTCAAGAGACAGATATTTCCCTCAGGAGCTGGTGGAGACCAAAAACAGAGCTCGTGTTGCTGCCCCCAAGTGGCCAAAAGAATCAGTTATTGCAGGTTTAACTTTGTCAGGTTTGTAAGCACACCGACTCAGCACAAGGAGAGTATATTTTTAATAACTTAATTGTCACTTTCTTTTACCAATCAGGAGTCATTCGAGAGGCATCACAGAATAAAAGATCTCAGAGAAGTTTTTCAGCTCCTGTCAGGATGAAATATTTTACAGCCCAGTGTGAGGGCAGATAAATACCAGTCTGTCACCACCATCACACATCCTCATCCAGATCAATAATTCAACACCGTAACAGAGCAGGACTGGTCACATCAATTATTTAAAGGTCAAACAAGGCGCACTGGCGTCAGCGTAGCAATGTTAAAGAGCTCGTGGGAGGAGGCTGAGGTTTTAACGTCCAGTCAGGAAAAACTCCATGAAGGTCTCCATGACAGCAAACAAACAGCACGGCTTTCAGGCATAGAATAAACTCCAGCTTTGTGATATAAGGTGTATTTATTATTGGTTATACTCTGGCTGCCGGTGTTGCTGATCACATGCAAATAGGAAATAATCATCTTTACAGTGATATGACGTAATATTTCACGACATCACATAACAAAACAAGATAAGACATGACACGGCAGGACATAACAAGACATGACAGAACAGGACTGACAAGATACGATATCACAGAACAAGACAGGACATCACAAAACATAGTATGACGTAGCCCGACATAACAAAGCTTTTATATGACATAACATGACAGGACAAGACATGATATGATATATCAGGACATTGGTGTGGTGATGAGAGCCTACTCTGGATGACGTATTGCCGGTCTGATGTATATATGATATATATAACTCGACATGACATAGCAGGACACAACAAGATATGACATATCAGCAGCCCTATGTGTAAGGTCTCTCTTAAGTTAGGGTGCAGAGTCCACACTAAACCACACGCTGAAACTAGTTTGATCCTAAAACTGTGCTGATGTTTGGTTGCACCGCAGAGACGTGAGGTTCATCTTAGCTACTCTGGCATAAAGTCCACACTAACCAAAATACTGTCGCAGAAAATGACGTTTCACTTCCTGTGCCCAAAACCTCATTTATTTCATGGAGGACTTTACACCTGCTGAGGGCTCGGTGTCAGATTTAAAGTGAAACTTCTGCCTACGTTGGAACTATTTCAGCTGGTGAAACTCTTAAAATGTTAGTAGCGCGTAAACTCAGACCTGAGTTAGAAATTAGGTTCAAACTAGGCTACGTTTAAACTTAGACACAGCTGCTGCAACCCAGTGCAGGACAGGACATGACATAAAAGGACATGACAGCTTTTATATGACATAACATGTCATGGCCTGGCAGGATATAGCAAGACATGACATGAGTATGCAGTGTGTCATGTGTGGGCAGGTTCTTACCTCCTCAGGTGGTACTGGTTCCGATGGTCCACTAGGCCTTTAGAGCAAACAATGTTGGCCAGTTTGGAGGCCAGGAGGCGGTTGTCTCTGTCAATGATCGACAGCCGCTCATCCTGCAGCTGAATGATAGAGACCAGTAGTTAAAACAGAGACTGAGGACATTTTAGACTTCAGATCCGGCTGAACCCTCTCTCTGTCAGTCAAACATCACGTCTCCAACACCTGATCTGAATGAAAACTGGTGGATTGATTGAAGGGCCAAATCTTTAACTTTGAAAGGCTTCAACTGAAGAAGAGAAGATGATTGTGCTGGCACCGTGTTCTGACATTTAAAAACCTCACGCGTGTTTGTATCCGCTCACCTGTAGTTTTTTTAGTTTGAGCTGGACGTGAGCCGGTGTCCTCGTGCCCTTGGTGTCCACTTCTGGAAGGGCAGAGCTCACCTGGACAGGTAAACACAGGAAAGTGCAATGAGGATGTGGCCTAACTTGCCTAACTCAAACCTGCTAAATCTACAGATATTATGTACACTCAGGTTCTTCACATAACTTCAGTTCCCAAACTGGAGATAAACAACATTATAATCAACCAAGAGTGATGGTTCGTGTTTCATTCGCATTATTTCTACAAATTTGACAGTTTGTGCAGTTCATGTTTATTCATCACAAGATGCCAAGAGTACAATACAATATATTTTCCTCTTAGGGAAAATAAATAAGGTGTTCAGATTTTACTAGCCAAATAAATGGGAGCTTAAGAGGCCAGCATGAGTTTTTAAAAAGCTTCACTAATAATATTTTCACATTAACTGTACGTGTCAAATAGTGATAAACCCACAGAGAATCGTCATTGTGCGTCTTAGTGTCTTTCAGCTCATTGGTTTTGTTTTACGGCTTTGGTTTTTAGCAAAAAGGCTCACTGAACGCTACCAAGCAGCAGACAGACACAGTTAGAGACTCGTTGGTGAACATAGTGGAGCATTTAGCAGCTAAAGAGACAGATATTTCCCTCAAACACAGAGCTGGCAGAGAGGGAAGCCTGGACAAACACAACTCACGAATGAATAATAATTTTTATCCGTAACTGCTGGATGTATAAATAAGCAAATGTTTGCTAACATGTTCACCACAACAACATTATAAAGTGATAATATGTCAAATATTGTGTTCAGTTTGTTTTGCTGTCCCCAAGTGGCCAAAAATTCAATTAATACAGCTTTAATCAACTGAGTAACTACAGTAATTATAACAAGTATTTTCTGTTCTGTTATTCTGTACTTACTGTGTCTTATGTAATGCATCAAGTATTAGATATGGGATCCTCCCATATATGCCTTGGATAAGTTTGACCCTTCAAACTATCAGTTCTTCGTCAGTTCTTCTTCTCCAATCCACTGATTTAACATCAGATCTATTTCCACCCACTAATCCATCACTACAACCAATCCATCTCCCACCACTAATCCATCTGCAGCCTATCAACCAATCCTCTATGAAAAACCCACCAATATTAGTCCAACACCAAAACTAATCCATCTCCAGCGCTCTGCTCCTTCATCAGCCCTCCAAACCAAGACTCCATCTCTAATGGAAGCCAGTCCTTCAGCATTCCTCCATCACCAACACATACGCCTGCAGGACCAGCAGTCCTTCACCACCCAGTCCTCCACCTTTATCTCCATCCGCCTACCTTCCTGCGGTGGTTTTCGTAGTTGTTCTGGTCCCATCGCTGCTGCAGGTAGCGGTTGGTGACGGGCTTTAACGGCTGGTAGGACCTGTGCATGCTGCACCTCCGATACGAACCTCACACTCACTCCTTCACACACTGTCAGCCTAACCCAGCAGGAGGTGCGTGTGTGTGTGTGTGTGTGTGTGTGTGTGTGTGTGTTTGCAGACCTGGGGGGTTGTCGTCATGGAGATGTACCCCTCTTTATCTCATTACAGCCTGATAAGGTTCCTATTAATTATTACTGAACTGAGAAGGCACACACACACACTCACACACACTCACACACACTCACACACACACACTCACACACACACACTTACACACACTCAAACACACACACTCACACACACTCACACACACACACTCACACACACTTACACACACTCACACACACACACTCACACACACTCACACACACACACTCACACACACTTACACACACTCACACACACACACTTACACACACTCAAACACACACACTCACACACACTCACACACACACACTCACACACCTCACA
>VMKM01003863.1:0-27100 GCA_008360985.2 Macquaria ambigua | reverse complement strand
GTTTTTCCCTGCCACTGTCGCATAGTGCTTGCTCATGGTGGGAACTGTTGGGTCTCTGTAAATATAAAGAGTCGGTCTAGACTTGCTCTACTAGAAAAAGTGCCCTGAGATAACTTTGTTATGATATGGCGCTATATAAATAAAACTGAATTGAATTGAACTTTCAGCAGCCCGCTTGTTTGTTTTTTCTTGAAAGAAAGATTATTTCTTGTGCCTCAGAATGTGTGTAGAGTACATGCTTCTGACATTTTGTCTGCATGATGGTCGAGAGGTGTAATCACAGGTTAACCAATTACCAAATCACAGGTATACAATCTCCAATATTAATATCAGCCATGCCAGCAGTATGGGTCAGAGGTGTATACAGTAGTGTGTGGGGAAAAAGAAACTATTTTCTGATGCAATCTTTTTATCATTATTTTCAGCACGTAATGATACTAATACTAACTACACTGTTTCAATTTTTCATTTTCCACTAGCGACTACAGTCCACTCCAGCCAAGCTCCCTGGCCACAACCCTGTTCAGCTGCCTAACGCTGATAATCAAACCAAACAGGGCATGCACGTGGGATTTCTGAAACAACAAAAGACAAAGGTGAGGTTTAAATCAAGACACTGATGATCTGCAGCCAGATTCAAAGTAGCTGGAGTAGCACTGTACAATTGTACATTATCTATTATAGTTAATTTAACAAATGTGAGTTCACTGGTCATGCTACAGACTGTTGTCAGTGGGAGCATTTCTTCTGTAGCAAAGTAGAGTAGTAGTTGCATGAGAATTGTCCACATTGAGGTCTGTGGATTGACTATACTAATGAGGACATTGTTTCTGAAAAGGCAAATTCAAATGTAGATTCGCTTAGAGTGCAATAAACAAAGTTCCGTACACCTCCATTGTATTGGGGTGGTAGCATAAATCTCAATGTCTCCAAACCTCAAGAGATAAAACAGAAACTATCTGCTTGGCTAGCTATGACAAAGGTTAAGTGAGAAAAAGTGCCTGCTTTTTTTTTTTTTGAACTGCATTTCTGCCACCACAAATAGTTACCACAACAGATGTTAAGCCTTAAATCAAGGCCTGGAGAAACATTTTAAACATTCATACTATCTCTCTGACACATTTCATGGATCCCCATCGTACTACACACACACACACACACACACACACACACACTTCATTATTCAGCCGCGGCCCCAGAGCCTCTTTTTCCCGTCACTGGGGCAACAACAGAACAGTGTGTTAATGCTCCATAAAGAGAGAGCGAAACGTGAGGGTGAAAGAGAACTGCTCCAGTGAGTCCAGTAGCGGTGGGAATTAATGATGTGTGCTGTTTGAGACATTGACAGCAGTCCTTGATAAGAGTGTCTGACACGAGCCCGATGCTGATTATTATTGCTTTGCTAATTACTCTGACGACATCCTCCATTACTATGATTTATGTTGTTAACGGAGGGGGAACAAAGACTCCATCGCATCGTGGCTAATTGAGATGCACGCTATCTCTCATCGAGTGCAGGTGTGCTGCAGCGCTTGGTATTTCGCGGCAAAACCTGCCTCAAAAAATGCCAAGATTTAGTGGAACACTGTGTGCTGATTGCGCGTACTGCTGTTATCAGCAGTCCTTGCTGAGCTGTTTAACCCTCCAGTGACACTCTTAATACAGTGGTGGCAGCAGGCTAAAGTTTAGAGAAGAAGGCTTATAACTGGAGGTTTGAAATCCTTGCAGAGAGTGCCACTCATTCTTTACACAGTAACTACTGTCAAGCAGCTCTGTTATCTCATTTGGTGACTAGACGTTTGTAACTATAAATGTGTTGTAGGGCAACAATAGATGAAGTCAAAGGTAGGGGACTGACTGATGATTAGTACTGCTGCCTCTGAATGCTGTTCCCCGGTAAGGAGTTCTTATCTTTCCCCTCTTTTTAATGATTTAAAGCCACAGGTATCTGTAGTCCAGCCTCAGCAGGAAGTTGCTCAGTGTTTGTCAGCACCTCCCAGTCTGCAGCCTTTCTTCAAGGACCAGGAGACCGCTCCCTCAGGGAAAAACACCTTATCACCTTCCTCTCAAATTGTAAGTAATCTCCAGATGACACGGATAATCTTTCAAGGTGACTCGTATCACCCAGTCACGTTGTAAAGGACTGACGGATAACTTTTTTCATATCTGGCTTTGGGAAGTGAATGGAAACTTTTTGTTTCTTATTCTCCTCTAGGAGGGGTGCCCCAGTCTGGATGTCTTGTTTAGTCCTCCGTCTCCAGCTTCCATTAAGACGGCTGCCTCATCGCCGGATAACAAAGTATGACTCACCGCATGTCTGGTCGTGTCATTGTGAGAAATGAATGTAATGTTCATAATCCAAAATGTGTGATTTTTACTCCCCTTGGGGGTTTTGCTAACCTTTTATTAAGCTAAGCTGTGCCTGCATTCCGGTTTGATATGTTCACATATCACATGCATCGCGTAGTTACGTGTTATGTGAAGTTTACATACAGTATTGAAGGGTAACGTGTTGTTCCCTCTGTGTGTCTGTCCTCAGGATACAGAGCATGAAGATGATTTTATTGACATCATTTTGCAGACAGGAGGTAAGATGCAATAACAGTGTCTGTTTTTTTTTATTTACTCAGCAATCTAATGATTTGTTGCATTGGGTGCAACTAATTTTTGAAATTCTGCGTTTTATCTCTTCAGAAATGTCGACCACCTTCAAACCAGCACCGGACCCTTCTCTGGACTGTCTAAACCCAAACTCCTCTGCCTCTTCCCCTCCTCCCTCCCCACTCCACCTGTTACTATCCCCCCCCATCCCACCCAGCTGCGACAGCCCACAGTCGGCCCCCTCGGTGCAGTCTGAGCTTCACGCTCTGGCCGACGCCGCAGAAGAGAAACAACACCTCGGTAGCGCTGGGAGTGGACGCCTGGAGGACTTTCTGGAAAGCACCACCGGTAAGCCTCTCCTGGGGGTGGAGCCTGGTGGCCTGCTGACTTTGATTGATGACCTCCACAGTCAAATGCTGTGCACTCCCAGCATCCTGGACCATCCCCTGTCTCCTATGGATACCTTCGACATGGCGGCGGAGGGGGAGCCAGGGCTGGACGGTATGGATTGGTTGGACCTCACCATGGGAGGAGAGAGGGGAGGGGAAACCCCGACGCTGGCCCCACTGGGCCCCCAAACACCCCCTAGTGTCTTTTCCACGGACTTCCTGGACAGTTATGACCTGCAGGTACACTGGGACTCCTGCCTATAGCCTATAGCAGTGGGAAAACAAACGTCTAATTACACAGTTACACACATACACAAAAACATGTAATTGATTGCTGAGGCTTCAGTATCTGATTAGAGCACTCTTTCTGCATCTTCTCACACTCTGGTATATTGGATCTTCAAGCACTTTGACCCTTATTTATTTCATTTACACACTGTAATATTGATTTATGTGCAGACACTTATTAGGCAGGTCCTATATCTGTTCTTGCTTCTTTAGCAACAGTTTCGCCAACACGTCAGAGGGACTTTGGTGGATTTGGACGCGATAGTTGACGAGACACTTTTAACTGAGCCATGAACCTGTTGCTTACATATAAACATAAATGAACTTTTCTTCGTCACAGACACCATGTTACCATGGAGAAGTATATCGGTTTGTTTGACCTTTGTCTAATTAGAAGTGCGAATCCTTAGTTGCCTTTTGCAGTAAAGATAATCAATAGTTTACCTCTACAGGAAAAGGTACAGCTAATCATTAACCAAAGTGAAGGCGAAAGACTGATTTTCTAGCACCATAATAGTTTGAAGGAGTAGAGACGTTGTCTGCGGATGAGCTGCACTCTGATGCTCCATAATTTCCAAATATGTTTATAATTTGAGGCGACACGTTACTGAATCTCATGTGTTTTTCGTATCAATTTTTGAAACATTGAGGCAGTTACAGTGTGAGTGGATACACCTGCAAAAATGGTTGTTTCTTGTGCAGGTTACAGCACTGAGAGTGTTACTACAGTTCGAATCCTATTTAATATTGGTGGAACTGACTTGACAAATAAACAGCAGGCCTTGAACACTGCATTGGAACGATTCATTCAGTTAAATTCTCTGCAGTGATGGGTCACTGTTGAAGAAATATAGCTATCTATTGAACACATTTTTAAAATTTCATGGTGATTTCATTGTTCCTTGTTTCTGGAATCCCATATCTGCCAACGAAATACAAAAGTGTGTGACATTTCTTAAGGGAAGTTGGAGTTTTTACCTACTAATTGAAAATTAAGAGATTCTAGCGCAATTACGAGATAGTTAAAAGGTTTCACGCAGCTCCTGTGTTACAGTGCAGTGATAGTGATAGTCATCTTTGTAAGTGAGGTAGAAAAACCCTGACGTCTGTTGCACGAAACCTCCTCAGCATTCAGGCTTTAGCTTAATTTAAGGTTTTCGTTTTCTCATGTTTGAGAAATTAAAGAGAAAAAAAAGTAACACTTTGCAACAGTCAGTATTGAATGTTGAGTACATACTGTAACAGTGACAGAGCAGCAACCCATTGTGCTGTGTTAGAATGTATTAGAGCTTATTCATTTAAGATAAAAGACGTGACGTGAGAAGAAAAACTCAAGTATTTAAGGATGTGTTCTAGAGAGAGAGATCATTTTATATGCAACCCAACTTCTTTTAAGCAGATAAGTGTATTATTAAGGAAAATCCTAATTTAAAATGCTGAAAACTCACTGAGTCAAGTGTTTCTGGGATGTATTCATCAGGTCTGTAAACTGATTTACTACACGTATCAGGTACTGGGTTGTGAGGTGGTGATTCCTGACAGTGATAACCAAATAAACTTAAATGGTCCAATTTATTTGGGATTTCAAAGAGTTAATATTAAATTGATATTTAATATTTTTGCATATTCAGAATGTTAAGCCCAGTGTCTTAATATTTAATTTGCCATAATGCTACTTTATAGTATGCACATTACACAAATCTGTGCAAACCTTGTATTAATATTTCATGTGTGAACGTTGGTATGAAATCTTCTGAATGTAAACATGGGGCAGTAATGTCTAAGCAATACTGCATCTTACATGAACTACACAGCTTGTTGTAAGCTCTACGCCTGTGCTCCCAATGCTTCATGTTTACATACAGTACCAACGCTACCAACAGGTTTTTGTGATCATTTTGGACACTTTAGTGTTGAAAACTGCACTTATTCTAGTGAATAAATACACGTAATATAAAAGGAAAGGGAAACTCCTGCAGCTTTATAGATTCTTGACACATTATGCCTTCTTCATAAGGATTTTTTGTAATAATTTGTTGCTCTTAATGGTGAGACTTTGCTGTCCTGTACTGTATCAGTACTTTTGCTAATGGGGAAAAGACGTTTTATTTAAGTCCTTTGCCTCTTTGAGACTTTACAGTGCTGTAATTTACCAGTTTACACACTGAAAATGTATTATGAGACACATTTGTTTGTATAGTTTATTTTTCCATTTTTAGCTGTGGAACACTGTAACTAACTCTGACAAAATGTCTGTATTGTGAATCCAAAACCTCTCTTGAGAAAACCTTGGATACTCGTTACTGCAAACACAAACACACACAAGGTCATTTTTGATTCACACCATCTTTTGAATTGATCGTTTTACACTTTACTGCGTTTGTCACCACAAACATACTGCACCATACTTACAGTACAACCTCCTTTATTTTCTGACTTTGCTCTAACAGCCTGGCGGCAGTCGGTCTTAAAACAAGAGTCAGGTGCCCATATGAGCACTGAAACAGGTTTTGCTTGGTCTAATCAGTGCCCCTCTTCATATACTGGCCTTTAAGAGAGCTCTTCCTAATGTGCTTTGAGCGGAAGTGACGGGGGACAGTGTGAACCTGTCCTTTAAAGGAACAAACCGACCTTTTTCAATGTAAAATATTTGATAAAGTTACTATTGTGCAGCAAAACTCTCAGCAGTTATTTAGTACAAAATGCAACCCGACACTGATGTATTCTTTTGATTTTAATAGTAAAAACTGTTATTTTAAATAGTTATAATCACATGTGCGGGATTCACTCGCCGCTCATGTGGGTGTTTGTTGAACTGTTGAAGGATTTTAAGTGCCTGGCATGATTGTATCAAACACACTTCAGCTCTGTCAGACTTTCAAATAAGAAGAAAGTCTCTTTTCTGCCGTATTATTCCTGCAAGTGTTGAGCCATCCCGTGTCAGTGATTGTGAAAGCATTAGGAAAAAGTCATTGGACGCTTTGGGCAAATTGTTTGAGCTTTTTGTGTACTTTAATTGTAAGTATTTCTTTTTCTAAAAACAAGAGGGGATTTATTAATAAAAAGAGAAGAAAATTAAGTCTGGTGTGGTAAGTTCTGATCATTTCAATGATGAGATAAACATGGCTGACATGCACTGTTACGGCACATGCTTTACACTTTACCTACGAAGTGGAAGCAATATTCGAAGGGTTCATTTGCAAAAATAGATATCTCTGTTTGTTTGTTTTTTTGTTTGTTTGTTTGTTTTTTCACCCCAGGGAATATCAGTCAAACTGGTGTTATTCATTTTAAGAATGCATTTATCTGTTTTTGCAAATGAACTCTTCATTTGTTCTCCACTTTGCAGATACAAATACATACCTTGGTCTCTTTTTCCACATTCTTCACGTCAGGTAGAATCCCCCTATATACTCACTGAAAAGGTAAACAAAACGCTTATTGGCTTTGTTAACAGGAGTTAGATGAGAAGATTGATTCCCATGTGACTCGATCAGCTGCTAAACAAACAGCTGGTTTCTTACTGTACAAACATGCAGAAGAAACAGGCAGCAAGGTAACTGGCTGAAGAAAAACTGCATTTTTGTAGACACAGCAGGATCAGTTTTTTTCTATCTATACTCTATACTCTCTGAACATGGCTGTCTTGCAGATGCATATTATTGCATATTGAGATAAATATTACACTGACGTCTTGGGACTGTCAGACAACAATGCGAGAAGCTTTGATTCAAGAAAACAAAACAAAATAATTTCTCCATGAGGCCTTTGTTTGTTTGATGTTCCCCGACATTCTGTGATATTAGAAAAGCTTATGACATTGAACTACATAGCTGAACATAATTGCATGCTTATATGCGCGGTACCTTCACACCCCCAACCTTGCTGTTTATCTCTGAAGATGCATAAACTCACAGACATGGAAACAAGCAAGCTCACACCACCTGTAAGCCTACGTGACAGCAAGCGGTGCAACACTGTCTTCATGCTCACATGCTGTCGCTACACAATGATACGCACATGCACAAGCCTCCAACACACACACACACACACACTTGGGTGGTTAAAATGTGCTGTGAGCAGGAGGTTGACAGAACTGTAGTGTTGTAAAAAGTGAGTCACAAGAGGGCGGAAAGCTCTGCGCTGGGGAGAAGGCGCACACACGCACACACACACACACACACACACACACACACACAAATATAAAGACAAAAATTTTTCCACATATGAAAAGCAACACGCACACACACATCCTTGCCAGACCAGGATATGGGTGGGCATGTGAGGGAGGCGGATGATTGGCTGATAACAACTCTTTAGCTAATAATGGAGGGGAGCAGAGAGAGGATGCCAGGCTAACATCTATTCCACAGTGGGCATCCCAGCCCACTGGCGCCAAAACAAAAGAGTGTGCGTGCGTGTGTGTGTGTGTGTGTGTGTGAATAAACAACTCCCAAACCTACATTTTTGCACAACCACAGATGTAAGACATTGTATGAATTCGAAAATCCCAAATGATGATTGATTTCCTTGCAAAGCAGGCTTGTAGCTGTCAGTCACGCTGGTTGTTCTTCACCTTCATTGCTCCATCTTTTCCCCAACTTCCTTTCATCCACCCTCAAGCTTCTCCAAAGCAGAAGCTCAACCTGAAGTGGGGTAGGAGTTCGTCTCTATGTGTGTTTCAGAAAAATGGTGGAAGCTCAAAAATCTGAGCTAATATTTCAGACATTTACTGTAACTTCAGTGCTGAGAAACTTCTGGGGCTTAATTGGCTGCTTTGAAATGCACTTCAAGCGAAGCGGTGTTAAATCTCGGTTCAAGTTTTCATCCATTTTGACCGACGTCAGTGTAATTGAGCAGCTTGTGTTTTCCCACCAGGTCAGAAAAACAAACTCCTCTTCTGCAGATGTTTATGAGAGGCATTTTTTAAAATAAATTGCAACCTTCTGCTCTGTTACATCCTGTTATCCCACTTTCTCTAACATGACCTCTGGCATGAGAAGTGTAAGATTAGCGTTACACAGAGGTGCACGCACACACACACACACACGCGCGCGCACGCGCTGCTGAATCCAACGCTATAATGTTGGTCTGGGCTTAGAGGGAGTTTTGCCATCAGGCAGCCTGAAGTAATTCTGCAGATGCTTTGATGCTTCTCGGCACAACAGTGGGGGCTCTGCTTGGGATGTGGAAGCATGTTAATATTTGCAAACACACACAGAGAAACACATGCGTGCACAAATATACACAAAAAGTAAGCTGTGATTCTTAAACACAGGAGTGCACAAAATACACACGTATGTATTTACCCAGTCAAATCTTAAGGATGAGGCACATATAGCTAATCAATCATTAGTTTTTAAAACAGAATGTAGTCATGTAAATTATCTTTATTTTTATGATGGTAATATGTCACCATAACATCCATTTAGTTGCTGTCCTGTAGCTTTCGATAATATTACACGGTTTTTATCAGTTGTCATGCAATTGTACAGCAACAAATTTCTATTTTTCCTGAACACTATAACGACCTGTCGTCCATGTTGGCTTATTCTATGTGAAATGGTGCAAACTCCATCTGCTGATGAAGATCATGTGATAAAAGCCATCTATTAATCGGACCTTGTGGTGAGATCAACAAGTCCTCCAAATTCCACAACAAAGTACATTGTCAGTCTCTCGACTCTGTCGGCTCTCAAGAATGATACTTATAAGCATTTTCTGATCTGATGCGGCTGTGGCTCTGGATGTAGAGCGGGTCATTCACTGATCACAGAGGTTGACGGTTCAATCCCCTCGTCCACATGTGGAAGTGTCTTTGGGCAACACAAGGGACCCCAAATTTCTCCCTAAGGTCAGGCCAGCACCTTTATTACCATTTATGATGCCACTTTCAACATGACAACGTCACCGTTTAAACAATTGAACCATTGTCTGATTGGTTTAATTAGCGAAATGTTTGAGTTAAAATAACTACTACACTGGTTAAGGTTAGGGGACCTTCGTCATCATGGTTATAACATCATGTTTCTGCTTATGGGGAATGTAAAACCCATCAGAGGACACCTATGACACCAGGCATTAAGAGCTTCCACAAACGTTATGGCAACGTTATGGACATTAAGAACACACACGTATACTTCAACTGTTTGGTGCTGTTTAAATGAATTCACCTAAATGGTTAATTTCATTCAGACTAATGTGAAAGCTGTCATTCAGACTCTAGTGTGGACCGAAGTCCACCTGAAAACACATTAACTACATTTCCCGTCTTTGACTGATGATGACTAAGCCAACCAAAGTACTGATGTGAAGCCCCCACAGTCACAAAGCAAAGAGCTATGAGACCGGGTGTGGAGCTGCTGTTGTTCTTGATTAGATGTGACAGTCCTTTGAAAGCTCAGGTTATTTCAGACCAAACATCATGACACCTCCATGGAGGATGAGAGAGTGAAATTAATCCGTGGTTAGCAAGAGGGGGGTGAAGAATATCTGCCTGCTGAAGCAGCATATTTTCAAGCTGGGAGAAGAAACACACAGAGGTAGGAAAAAAAAGGGGGACTGATGGAGAAATGGCAGGGTGGGGGGGGCAGCTGAGCAGAATACGGTACAACATGTATTCTTAGTACCGAAAGATCCTCAAGGTCAAAGCAGTCTCACTCCACATGACAGATAATATGCTAAATCTGGATCGCTCTAATGTCAACCTGCTGTGATGAAATGTTCATACTGACACACACACACACACAATGAAGTGGCAGATTTCAGCTTCAACTGCATTTACAGACAAAAGTGCTGACAGCGGCTCTGAGATACACTTGCGAACAAGAAAAACATGGCCGCAGACACATGGAAAAACACACACAAACTATTACGCAAACATGCGGGTGTATTATTGCATTACTGATATAGGTTAAGTGTAAGGCTTACAAAGTGACAATTAAGGTCTTGCAGCGGCGTCAAGATTCAGCGCTGCATGCCATAATAAAGGGCAGAAGCAACGCACTGTGGTCATAAAGAAGAATAGCAGAAGAACAGCGCAAAAAAAACCCCTAACTCATTCTACTCAGTTCAACTTCATTAGCAGCACAATCATTATCCTACCATCTACAACAAATCCAAAATCCTTAAAACATTACTAGTTAAAGCTGCTCTGATTAATATCTTTATATTAACAATGGATCAAATGAGTATGTGTAATGTGAAAGGGGGCGCTCGGAGTGACGAACCCACAGAGAATTATCACCCGACTCTGCAATAACCCTCAGCTCTACGGAGCATTTTAGCATCCTTTAACTCATTGTTTTGGTTCTCTCTCACCGCTCTCGTTGGCATCATTTACACCCACAGTAGGCAGCTGTTTTCAGTGAAAAAGCTCTAAAAACCCAGCTGCGCAATATTTGCCCATCACCAACCAGCAGACAGACAAAGTCAGCAACTAGCTGCTGAACAGACAGATATTTCTCTCAGGAGTTGGTGGAGACCATTTGTCTGGTGGACGCACAAACACGTCTACAAATGAATGCTATGTTAATGTTAATGTTGCTAATGTTGCTCTGTGTGTAATTATACAAATTAGCATCTCTTTGCTAACATGTTTGTCATACCAACTTATAGGGTGTTTACAGCTTGCAGCAAAAAAAAAAAAAAATCAATTAATGCAGGTTTAACATTTATGAGATAATCAAAATAATCACTGCACAGCATTTTGAACCCTATGAGCTCCCAACTTTGAATAGTTTCACCAAAATAATGGCCCTTTTAATTGGTGATATCCGTACATTTCGGTGATGTTTAGTAAAAAGAATGTGGTGAAATTTAACTGTGGGTTTGGTACATCTTCTATGCATTTTTTTTACACAACTTTAAACTAGCTACCTCAGCAGTCAGTATTAATGCATCTATTTGCTAGCGGGACAGAGAATAGCTTATTTTCTGCCCACCAGTGTGGCAGGTAGGCTGTGACGTCACCTCCAGGGAAGATAGATGCAAACACAGAGATGTGAAAACAATAAAACGTCTGACATAACCTCCCTCAAGCCCCGTATGGACAATTAATGTTTCTTTTTTTAACACTGTGCGCCTCAGCTAGTGTCTACCTTCCCCTCTCTGCAACATGGAGGAACAGACTGAAGAACGCAATGCTGCCGGAGGGAACGCTGACATCAATTCAACACACAAAGGGAACAAAGAAAACGCAGTTTATAAAAATGAAACGGCGAGAGATAAAGTGTGAGAGGATTCAGGCAGAGGTGAAGGGGGGAATGAGGGAGGAGACAGGCATATGTGTTGGAGCGCATCCATGCATGTGTGTTTATGCATGTGTGTAGGAACATTTCAGAGACCAGAGTTGGGTGTTTGACAGTGAGAAAATATGTGAGCGGAAGAGACTGAGAGAGAGAAGACAAGAGAGGTGAAGAGCAAGAGAGTGGAGAACAGAAATAGCTGCGGCCCATTATCATCCCCTCTACCTGTCTGGCTGTCGCACCTCTAATTACTGCTGCCACGTTGCTCCAAATAGCACACAATGGAAGTGTGTGTGTGCATGTGTGTGGATGTGCTTGTGTACAGTATATATTCATGTACAAGATATGATTTCCCCCCGTTTTTCTGCCTTTACAAGACAGTTTCTTCCCGTCGAGTCTCTATGTTTCAGTTCCTGTAATTCTTTTTGTGTTCTTGACACCGTGTGTGTGTGTGTGTGTGTGTGTGTGTGTGTGTGTGTGTGTTTGTATGTGTGTGTGTGTGTGTGTGGAGATTATACCTCTCCTGTTAACCACCTGGAGAGAGGCAGCCTGGTGAGAGAAGCTTATGGAGTTTAATCCTTGCCTTAATGTGACAGCAGCATTTTCTGTGAAACTACCATCATTACTAAACTGTTGAGCCTTGGTATGTGTGTGTGTGTTTAAGCAAACCATGTACACACACATACACACACACACACTTACACACACACACACACACACACGCCCTTGAAAGCAGACATTTTGCAGGAAGATAGAGTAAGTGTGACTTCATGTGTCGTCTTAAGAACACTGTGAGCAGCCGATGTAGGTCAGGCGTATTGCAAACCGAGTCCCTGACTGTTCTTTGACTTATGCTTGAAACCAAATGCTACCAGGGGGGATTATACAGAGACAGTGGCAGGCCACCCACCCACACACACACACACACACACACACACAAATGTGCACACCATGACACAAACACATAAAGGGCCTTTTGAATCTAGGTCAGCCAAGCGGAGGAGACAGTACTGACCTTTACCGCACACAACACACACATTACCTGACAAAAACTACAGGTATGACGAAGAAACACGTGGGGGTTAAAAAATAAATCCACTCAGGTTTCACTTTTTTTTGTGTGTGTCTTTTATGTCTACCTTCAACCATATATGTATGAGATTCACTGTCCTCTGGGAGCCTCCATGTCCTTGCCATCAATCTCTCTTTCTGTCTCCATGTGTAAACTGCAGAGGCAGCATCATATGGCCCCTGACAGCTTCCATACTTTCTCCCTCTGCTCAACAAAACTACTGGACCCTTGCCAGAGAGAGAGCGAGAGAGAGAGAGAGACACGCACACAGAGACAGAGACAGACAGCTCTGCATCCAGGGTTCCCATCTGTTTATTGTGTTGCAGTTTTTCCTGTCAGGGTCTCTGTCAGGTTTATATGTCTGATCTCATAAGTGAGTATGTCCATCTGCCTGTGTTTATGTCCGTCTGTCATTTGGCAGTGGAGACAGTGGCTTCAGCCATGACGTCTCTCTCTGTATTGAAAACCACTTGTATGTATCTACCTATGTACTGCAGGTAGTTGGGATGTAAGGCACTTTAGTGTTGGTGTCATTAAATGGAAGACACCTTCAACCTGTTGTTAATGTACCATTTTCTAAAACTGTGTGCAACACAACAACACAACAAGTCATGCCATTCGTGTCCTGTAAAACCATAGAGACACACGTGAGCAGCCAACAAGCTAAACCACAACTGAACTTTTTGTCCTCTCAAATATGCAAACGTTCTCGTTTCTCCTCTGGAGTGAGTCTTTAAACAATGGCTCCGCTTGGCAAATAGAAATTGGGCTTCTCACATTCCTCTGGTGGTTGATACAGTAGAGGAGAGTCCTAAACATCAAAATGAAAACTATACATTCAGCTGCTGAGAGAGCAGTCGACTACTTTTGAGTAGTCGTATTAGAATTGTTTTGTTAAATCTTTAAAGCACTGTAATACTAGTGCAGCTTAAATAGATATACTGCACAGTGGATGCTAAAGAACCTGTCTCATGCTGTCCACACTGTTCTTTTCTTCAAGTATACCCGATCTGAGATCTGAGAGTTAACTGTTAACTAAATTAACGTTTCCACTATCTTCTCTGTCAGTATTAGTCAAATTATCTCCATCATGACTTCCATCTCCTGTCAATGAAGAGTTGTTGAGGTCTGCCTACTTGGGGTCAAATAACCTTTTGTAGCCTTCTCACTCAAAACTTCAGGGAAGGTGTGCTCTACAGCTCAAGACAAAATGAAAGCAAAAAACTAACAAAAAAACAAAACCAGTATAAAAACTATATATAAATAAAATAGTAAACTTTATTCCATAGCTGATGTTTCAGCAACGATGTCTTCTTCAGAGCTTGAAGCTATGGATTAAAGTATAAACTGCATAACCATCATTAGTGCTCCTGCCTTATAGTGGTGGAAGTAACAAATTACATTTACTCGTTACTGTAACAAAGTCGGTTTTATGTGTACTTGTACTTTTTTTTAGTATTTTCAAAAAAGGTTAATTTTACTTTTACTTGAATACTCTTTATCACAAGTATTGTATTCTACTTCGCTACATTTCCAAGTTGCATCCGACACAGAGTGAAAACAAAAGTCACATGATTCACTGTCACTGATTGAACGCACCACCTGGCGGGCTCGCTAAATGACCACACCCACGATGTTGCGTGACCAACAGGTGCATGCTGGGTCTGGCTAGCATGCTAAATGCTAATAGGATCCTCAAGCAGTGACTTCTTCGTCCACTGAGAGACTTCTACCTGCAGTGAGGTGTGTGTGATGTGACTGCAGAGCCTCGTTCAACACCACAAAACTTTTTGAAAACTTTGAGGAGCGCAGTGGGACTCTCTGTCTGGCCGAGTGGACCGGATTTATTCTGCTTTGAGAAAGAACGAGCAGAGAAGCAGATAGTGGAGGACTTCAGGTGCACAAGACTCGTAGCATGACGCTCAGACAGGTGAGCAGAACAACAAACTCACTTAGTGATGTAACTCACTGTACAGAGGAGGGCGTCAGCAGCCGCCGCCGCAAGCGCGTTGCTTAGCAACATGGCGTTGTATGTGCGTAAAAACTGCGCAGTTTCTACTTTGCTTGTATGTGATTGTGGGCTGGAGTAGCTGTGGGGTTTATATTGTTATACATCTCTGTTATGTGGCTTAATAATGCTTGTTGCACCCGCAGCAGTGTCCAAAGACTAATCAGTATTTATTTGTTGTCATTCAGTTTAATTTAATTGATTAATTGATCAGTTGTATGCACAGACTGCAAAGTGGCATCTATAGAAAATGGAACTTATTGTTTGTTTGGACATCAGGACTCTGTGTAGCATGATGTTGTTCCACTAGTGTAGCTATATAATGGGGCATATTATAATACACTGACATTAAATTATACAGTAGTATCATATCATCATATACCTCCCCCCTTTTTTTAAGTTCAGAGGGTCAGAATATAGCAACCATTCAGCCACATATGTGAACCGGTTAGTGGCTGGTTTTAGAGCACTGGGCTCTCCATCAAATTTAGATTAATCAGTTTTATTCCATGGACCAGTGACCGTTCCTGACGATCAAATAAAAATCAAGCAATAGAATAATCTGCAGTGCAACCATTTGTGGGATGCTCTTCTTTATGGGAGCCCCACTTTGAGATTTATGATGATAAGAAATGTGGATTTTTATACAAAAATCCTGCCTAGAGCAGTTTTAAATTTAAAGTTTAAAAAAAAAAAAATTGGTGCAACCCCAAACTGTATTAGATTATGCAGATATGCATTCCTCCAGCTCCCTCTCTCCATTTTACCCTTGTTAGCGCCACTATCTGTCATGTGACGACAGGTGAGAGTTGTAAGATGTATGACTCTGAAGCAGGTGTTGCCTGACCTGCCTTCTTTTAAGTGGAACACATGGAGTACCAGCATTGGTGATACTCCACTATTTTGTTTAGGGAAGATCCTTACCGAAACCCCAGGTCTTAATCTGCTATCTTCATATCTTGCCGTCCACATTCTTCCTCTCTCCTACAGCAAACACCTTCACTGCTTCCATAGCGTGCACCATCTCAAATTAACACAGAAGCCAAGCCACAGTATGATAAGAGTTTCTGTTTTACCCTCAGTCTGCCCACACTCTCTGAAAACCCTCTGGCACGATCAATGAGTCAGTTATTTTCCCCCTGTATTCTCCGTCAAGCATATTAAGAGGCATTTGTGATATTCCCAAAGAGTGAAGATCAAGGCAGAGAGCTTATCCACCTCCTGTTCAGCAACCACACATTTCCCATGACAACCGGTAGAAGGTAGAGTTTAAATCTTGTTATTCTCTCTCTCTCTGATCTCTTCCTTCTCCTGCAGACCAAAGTTTTATGTCCTACCTACAGCGAAGCTAGCTGTGTAACGTGCCGTGGCTGTTACTAGTAAAGCTCTTTGTAGCTGTCAGTGTCATCTGCTCCTGCGCCATGTTGCAAACAGACACACTGTGCAGGTGTACAGCATGTGGGGCCAGTCTACCCTTTTCTCCTTGTCAGAGCATGCACATTTTGTGATTACAGCACGCAGAAATGTGCGCACACACAAACATCTTAATTTCTTGTCTTTCTGCTCTCTCATCTGGGGTCAAACCTACACTGTGTATCCGTCTTCAGGCTCGTCCCTCGCTCTTTCTCTCTTCTTCACTCTGTTTTTCTCTGTTCCTCTCCATCACGCTCACTCCCTTAGCCGTTCACATTTCAGACATCCTCTCCATTTCCTCTGCCTGTCTCACTCTTTCTCATCCTGACTCGACATTTAAACCTGTTTCCACACCCGAGGCCAAAGAGGATTCTGTTACAGGAGGTGCTGCTCGAAGATTAGAGGCTGAAACAAGCAGAACCACATGATGCACCCCTCACCACTGCTTGCTCTCAGCTCTTAACCTTCATACAATCAGTGGGGGTTGATCAGTGGTGGAAGTAAAAGTCCTGCATTGAAAATGTCACTTTAGTAAAGTATTATTCGCAAAATGTACTAAAAGTACTCATAATTAAGAAAAATAAGCAGCATTTTTCATTATTCATCTCTTTACCTGATGTTCCCTCGTTCTCTCTCCTATTTCCCGATCACAACCTCTACTATCTCATTTCCCCTCCTTTCATTCTCTTCCTAACACCCAACATCCATTTGCTGTTCCTTTTTCCAAAAACATCATTTCACAGCTAACACCTGCAGAGTCCAACACCTCCCCAACAACACAGTGAGAGGATTTTATAAAGAGGTGAAACAATATGGAAAATAAGGAAATGGGTACAAGTTGCAGTGATGAGAGATGAGAGGAAGATCACATTATTGTACATAACTCTTCTTAGGGCTACATCTTTTCCCTAGCTGCAAGAAATGATCAAAGCTTTCCCCTGCACAAACCACAGGTGGTTTTGCACGCGATGATGTTTAATATTTTGTCGACACTCAAAGACGCTTGATGCACTTGTTCTCATTACAGTGGATCCGGATGACAGCTCGGATAGTTTTGCAAGTCTTCTTTAACGTCCGCACCAGTTACAAAACTGTCAGACTACAAGTTATTCTTTTCTTTTTTTTTTTGCACGATTGTAGATGATATCTGATGTTAACAGATAGGGCGTCGTCAGAAGCCCCGGTCAGTGTAGCCCATTTAAATCCTTCTGTTGGAGATGAGACAGAATACCGTCAGTGCTGGGAAAGAACAGGAGGTTTGAGGAGGGAAAGAGCATTAGCGAATCAAACCGAGCAGGGCCAGTGTCATGGCGCCTTGTTCATGTCGGAGGGAGCGCGGTGAAATCACTTATCAGGAGCTACTGTTGCGAGAGGGAATCATCTAATTAGAGACTGGGGAAATTTGAGGTTATTCTCTGCGCACAGACCTCTTGTGCACATTGATCTATTGGTGCTTTATCAGCTTTTCTTTAACATGATGCATGTCTGTGCTTAAGTCCTTATAATGAATAATCAGGTTGGTGAGTGCTGCATGCATCATTGTCATGTGAATAAAAGATTGTGGTAAGGCTCAATGTGCACTGATGCTTACTTTGGCCCCAAGAACATGGAACAATGGATTTCTTATTGTTTCTTATTGTGAGTTTTTATTGATTGAGATTTCTCTTACATGTTACATTCAATGACGGTAGCTTTCTAACATGAGCAGAACTTGTGAACCAGTCAAAATGCACAATGGGACGCTGTTCCAACCCTGTTTCCTCGAAATTGATGCCGGCTGTGTTACGTTTTCTATTGAAGTTTCAGCTTGCAAGTCTGGACCAAAGCCGTGAATCAACCAACTGGCATCGCCATCCATAGAGCCGTGCCGCTAGTGTGGCTACAAACACATCAGTGAGCCACACAGTTGGTGACATGTTCTCTTATCATGCTGAACAGGTTGGTTTGAGTCAATCCCACATACACTGTCCTGCTGCTGTATGTCTGTATGTCTATGGCTGAAAATAACCTCCAACAAATACACTGTTTACTCCAGTTTGAGTGACATTTTAGGGAATTATTTAGCCTTTTAAAAAAAACGATACAATACAGATTTATGTCTTCAGTAGGAACCAATGGGCTCGCTGTGTGCCACAGAGAAATATTGAGAGACGGACTAATGCATTGTTGGTTTTGGTCTTTTAATGGGATTTGCTGGTAATAACAAAACTATAGAATATCCGCTGCCTTATCCTTTAATACAAAAAGTGCCATAGAAAGCTGCAAAACTGACCCACAGGAACTAAATACAACTGCTTTCTTTTTCTCAGTGCAATGTTCATATGGTTCAGCCCCGATCTGTGTCGTGCCATTCTGGTATCATCTTGATGGCGTCATTACTGAAAAGCCAAATTCAGAGCCACTGACAGGTTATCACAGATGTTTAGTGTTGTGTCTGTTTAATATGTTTAATTGCATATTACAACTTTTAATGGAGGACAAAAAAAAAGCAATTAGGGATTCCATCAAGTTTAATAAGCTTCAGTTGTGCTCACTTACCTTTTATTTCCCGGCATAATATTGTTTGGTTTGTTGATTAAGACAGAGATTTTAATCGCAGAGACAATTGGACTCTTGTATAGGAGCTGTGTTTACCTCTTTTGCACATAAGGCACAATAGGGACATTGGAAAGCCCCAGCGCAGTGCTGTCTGTATAGCTTGCCTGCACACAATTGATTTCCAATACATGTGTCAGCAGAGACTGAGAGGGGGATTTGTGCAGGCGCAGTGTGTCAGGCCTGCCACAGATACCTACAGCAGAGCGTGTGAATCCAGAGCTGGCAGCGATGCTGTAAATGAGCACGCACCAGTGTTTTTGTTTTGATTTCTGTGGAGAGATGTAGTGTCCTCGTGTGACTGCGTACGTCTCCGTGGGATTTTGGGAATCATTATGAATGGCGGCAGAAGATTATTTGTCATTCTCCAATCACCACCTTGGATTGTCCTCCGTTGTCACGGCGCTCGTTGTCGCAGCAAAACAAATATTTTCTAAGGCGCTGTTTCCTGCTTCCATGGTGCCTTGCTGTTTGAAGTAACCAACAGTTTTGCCTCACATGTATATTCTCTTTCTCTCTCTCTCTCTTTTCCCCTATCCTCCTGCTTGTTATCCTGATTACCACCACAGCATGAAAATATTGCAAATACTGGCCTGAAAACTGCTGCTGTCATGTTATAAATTAGGGAGGTTTGCGCCTAGATGAAACGGGATGAATAAACAGGATCCGTCAGCAAACCAAAGTATTACACCCATTTTACCCCTCCCTGATTAAAACGTGACAGATTGCCATGAACGCATGACAAAATATGTTTCTGTGTTAAGCCTTTTTTTCCGCTGTTTGCTGCCATTTAGACATTGTTGAAGGTAGAGCTACGCTGTGTTTACAGGAGGCAGTTGTTACTGACAGATGGCTGAATGTTCTGCGAATATCCTCAGTTTCTGTTGATCTCTGTCGATGGCATGAATCGCATTTAAAATCTCCTGACAGGAAAGTAAACGACCGCCCTCTATACCCCTCATACGTATTCCTAACAACATATCACAATTTAAATGGAGCCTGTCAAACACAGTGCCATTTCTCCTCGTTTCATAGCACACACTCCTCCGCAATGTTTCTTTGTGCGTGTTAATAAAACACTTATGCTGTTAAGGCTGTTTACTGGCATGTGGTAATTGGCTCGTAGACAGGGATGCTGTTGAAGAATCTCTGCTATGTGGGTAAATCAGTGACGGGATGATGACATCCATCCTCCTCATGTTGAAAAAGCGGGGATAATAATAATTCAAAAAATGTGAACACGCAGTGTCTCAGGTTGCTTCGTATTTTCCTCATCTTTCTGATGCCTCCTCCCCGCCCTCCTGCCCCGACACGTTCAGCAGCCTCACAGACCATCTCCTCCTCTCACATCATCTGCCTCCACTCTGAGCTGTGCTGAGTGACTCTTTAATGCAGACAGTCAGGGTTTAACTTTAAAGGGCTCTAGATGGTCCTAAGTTCATCTGTCTTCAGCACAATGTTTCATTTGTAAGTGATGAGTAACGACTCTCTAATTATTAAATTGCACCTTTTTAATTACCTGTTAGCAAACATACATTCAGTGGCCACTTTAGTAGGTACGCCTGTACAATCTGTTGCAGTTCAATACAACAGCTGTGCCATCTATTCTGCAATTATGAAGTCAATAACAGCATTGTCAGAAATGATGGAAAAACTGAACATTACAGGCATCTTAAAAGTAGACTTTATGGCAGAAGAGTTGTATTGGGTTGCATTAGACTGTACATGTGTATCTAATAAAGTGGCCACTGACTATAAACTACTGGTAACCCTCTCTGGTACACAGCAGTGCGTGATGCAGTGATCTTGCAGGACTTTGCAGGTCGATCATGTGCCACATTTTCATCATCAGTGTCAGTATGAGCTTTGACAATTAGGTTCACACTGTGGTGGAATTGCAAGATTTCATTGTTGTTGTCATGACACACATGTCTTCATTTAGGTCCACATTACTGCACTTTTCACTCACTTTCAATTAAATGTGACCAGTATTCACCATCTCATCTCTGTAAGAGGAGATGCTCAGTGATTGCATGAATGGCTTTAAAAAAAATTGTGTTATGAGCATTTATTTCTGTGATGCAGTTTTTAAAGAAACTATTAAAGTTATAATAAAAACAAATCAATTTGAGATCGTAGTGTTGGGTGTGAAGGAGAAGGACACTAAATGGGTTGCATGTTGCAGATAACATTATCTCATTTTCTAACCTTTAACTGGAACAAGACAAAATTGTAGCAGCGAGGAATTCGATAAAAAACTGGAGATCCATCCCATCAGCATATTCTAGTGCTCATACCAGTGATGAGACAGACTGTCCTACTTACAGCTATTTTTAATTGGTTGCCCTTCATTTCTGCATGTGTCTCATGTCATGCACCGAGACTAACATTTCCACACAACAGACGCAAAGCAAAAGATGCAAATGGCATGCGGCTGAATCAATGCACATCGACAGACAACCAAGCAGTAAAATTGAACACACATTCCCGCCCATGGGAACACACACACACACACACGCACGTTTCTCCTGCATATGCCAATGCGGCATGAGAAAATGCTGACACAGTGTGTGGTGGTGGTGGTGGTGGTGGTGGTGGTGGTGGTGGTGGTGGGGGGAGCGTGATAATGGGGCAGTGGGGCCGAGTGTAGAGCAACGAGAAAACACTCATCAAAGCTATTAGTATCAGCCTGACCTCATTGGCTGCTATGACGACAAGCTGAGCTTCCACTGATCACAGCTCTGCAACAGCATGGAGGAGAAGACAGCAGTGTGTGATTACAACATGTTAACATGCTCATTATAATATCAACACGTTGACATGGCTACAGTATGCTTCTCAAGGTCAAGAAGCTCACGCTAATGTACAGTACATGAAAAGTTATGTGATGTGGGCTTTATTTTTAGTTAGACAATTAACTGTTTGATCCACTAAATGTCATTAAAACGCTTTAAATTCCTTGATTTCTTTGACTAACAATCCACAACTCAGAGTTATTCAGTTTACAATGAAAAGCAAAATGCAGCCTCACTTTTGAGAATTTGGAACCAGCGAATGTTTGGCATCATTTCTGGAAAAATGATCATATTCAGCACTCCTCTTTCAGCACTAAGGCATTAGCATTTGCTCAGCAGTAGGTTTTGAGTTATCTTGTCACAAACTAGAGAAGAGATAAGTGAGAAGATAAACCAGTGAGTCTTTGGGATTTCTCCTCCGGTGAGCATACAGTATAAAGGTCTGCACCAAATCTCATGGCAATCCAAAGGCTAAAGATCTAAGTGTTGAATTCACACGCTAACTATTTGACCGCTGTCACCATCTCATGAGCCAGCGCTCTGTCACGGCCAAAAAGAGAGATTGCAAGGAAAAAATAGGGCACGTGAGGAAGACTCGCATGCGTAATATGTGAGCGAGACAAGAGAGTGTGTGTTAGAGTGAGGTGGGACAGAGTGAGAAAGAAAAGTGAGGTAAAATGCAGACAGTCTATATTTAGCAGAGGAGCTATTGTTTCCTGGCTGGGGTGGTGGTGGTGGGGGCATTTGCAGTAAACCTATCCAAAGTGCACAATTGCTCAGTCATGCACATGCAAATACACACAGAGATGCACCAGACCCCCCTCCCAAACACACACACACACACACACACACATACAGTATATATATACCAACGTTCCACAGTAAATGTGTGTGTGAGCTCCCCTCTAACCACTTTATGCCCAAGAAATGTCCGCCAGCTCATGGCTGGGACTCATCACATTATTATGATCATTATTCAGGAGCTGACCTTATCAGTCTGTGATTTATTGCTGACTCCAGTACAGTATCATTATCATCCCCTCCAATCTCTCAGATTTGGTGGCCTGGCACCTCTGTGTCTTTTCAGCCTTATTTAATGAGGATTCTGAGACTGCATATAAATAACATTATAGAAGAGGACAGCAGGAACACACACACACACACACACTGAGATAAGCATGTTTGCATGTTGTGCTGCCCTGTAGAGTTTTTACTCTAAACAAACATAATTGTAAGTCTCAAAAATAGGCAAAAATTCTGTAACAATGCCACCTGGAAATTACCTTTATGTACAACTAAATGTGTTTTCCAAATACATTTTCAAGGAGCAATGTTTTATTTTTATTTTTCCAGGAAGTGTTTCGTTCTTGCAGCTCACAGACGTATCGGTCAACACGTCCCTCCAAATGAAATGACAAAATATGCAAAATACGTCAGGGTTTTTTTTGCCCTCTAGAATGACACATGTAAGTGTTTTCTGATCTCGGCAGGACGACGTCAATCTTCATCAATCATTTCCAAGGTTGAAATAACTACTTTATTAAAGGTAGAAAACATTTGTGGTGAAATGAAGCCATGCAACCACTCCAACGCCCTCCCTATGTGGACATGTGGCCCTAAGGAACATCACACTACTTCAGTCAGAACTCCTGGAGGCACCAGAGGTCTTTGTCACATGTTGTTTTTGGGCATTTGACGAAATGAGTGATGCTGTCATTTTTCTCAGGAGGATAGTCTCCATAGCGAGGTGGTCGGGGTGGATTTCGGATCGGAGTTCTATGTTAGGTAACACTTTGTTTGAGATCCGTATGCTTCAAGACAGTGTTGACTTTTTCAATGTTTAACCAAGACCACAATTTTTCCCTAGTGCCTTGAGTTGCCTACACGTAACCATAAAAATATAAATCATGCTCTAGTGCTATGAGCGTACGGGGAAAACAAATGAAGTACATTACCAGTGACAGTTTTGCAGATACATTAATATTGCACACGTTCTCATGCTCATAATGTTGAAAATATAATTGCATAAAAGTATTTGCTGTTGCAAAGTAGTTGTTGTAATTTTTAGAAGATAGGTTTGCACTTTTTTTTTTTTTTTAGTGATCAATAGAGCAGCAGTAATTACAAATACTGTGAATCAGAGCTAGAAGTACTGTAACTGCACACGGTTTAGCAGCATCCCTGGATCAGGGGAACCGCATTTAAGATCGATCGTTCTCCCCTGACGTGTGTTAGTGCTAAATGAGCAAAAAGTGGACGTTGTGTAAAAGTTGTAGCGATGTTGCACATGCGGTGTCATTAGCATTGATCAGGGGCCGCTGTAGTCGATGGCTGGGTGGCAGCTGTGTGAGGACGAGCGCCACCCATGACTCCACACAGTCAGCTGGAAGGATCGATGGTCAGCCCCAGTCTCATGTTACATAACACAGGAGGGTTTTGACTGTATCAGTGTCGTGACTCCTGAGTTGGCCGATGAGGCGGCGAGTGACAGCTGAACCTCATTAACTCTGCTAAAACTGTATTTCTTCTCAGAAATCTGAGAACCCGGGAGAGAGAGAGAGAGAGAGCACTGTCAGCCGTTACACTGCTCTGCTGACACGCTGCGTGAATGTACGGGAGGAAGCCTGTTGAGTTTTTCACAAACTGACTGTGATCCAGAAGGGAAAGATAAACATAAACTGCTTGCTTTTCACTTTCTCCAAAAGTCAGCAGAGAGTTGCCACATTAGGAATTAAAAGCTACGATGCTGCAACTTTATGCCTCGAGGCAGGAAGTGTATTGTTAGTCCCGACGCTCAGATCGGTTAGCTCACAACCCAACACTCGTCTCTTATCTTGATGAGCTGTCTGCCAGGAAACAACATGTAGCCTGAGGCAGAGGTAAGCTGCAAATGGAGAAGTGAGTTACAATTACAATTTGAACAGCGGTTGAACAGGTGACTTGTCTACTTCAAATTAACTTTACATTTTTTACTGATTTCTATCTATCTTTTTCATTTAGAGATTTTATTTGATTTATTTATACATAAATAACAAACACAAAAGAAGAGAAAACATTCAAGTAAAATAAAACCCCAAAGTTTTATAACAGATTTCACTCAAAATAAATAAAGATCATATAAACAGGAACCAGATGACAGTATTTCCATGGTTCTAATTGTTTCTTCTCAGAAAGCTGGATACCGCATCCTCTTCCCTTTATTTTTTTCTTGTTTCCATGGAGATGACTGTACCGTTACTTGAGGGCCACCAATCACATCTCGGCACGAAGGGCAGAGGGTGCACCGCGTTCTTCAGGTTGAGTCAGGAAGAGAAGGAGAAAACAGAACATGACGACAGAGTCAACTTTCCGACCCCAACATGGATGACGCTTCGGCCGCTTTTCCCTCTGCGGGGCCGAGCGGGGCCAAAGAGAATAATCATCAAGAAAGATTCAAAAATAAAATGTTAGCATGGCTGAGACGGCACAGAGAGAGCGAAGGGTAATGAATTGTACAGTAAGTAAGTGGACCTTGAAATGACCTACAAGTGCTGGAACACTAAATAACGTACATGCTGTGACAAATGTCTCGTCTGTTGCTATAAACAAATGTTAGAGGCTGTCTTGACTTTTGTTTCCTATAGTTGTTATGACAAACAGAAGTATCACACTATATAAGCATAATTGCATTAGAGAGCAAATCAATAGAGAGCATGGGAGCATTGTGTCAGTCTGACATGTGAACTTTTCTATAAGTTTCTCAGACTCTTGCATCCACTTCCTCTAGCAGTACTTTCTGACTGATGACAGAAAATCAATCTCCACCCAGAGTGTATGAAACCTGGTATTTCTGCACTGAATCCTCATGGAAAAAAGAGAAATTAATTTGAGTGTGGCACATCCTTTTTGCTGGCAGTGCTACAGGAGGTCGTCTGATGACAAAAAAAAAAGCACATGGACATTTTTTATTACGGCTATTCAGGGTATGTAACTAACAGTTCACATAAATGAGCTATAGACTAGGTTTGATGGATTTTTTTTTTTTTTTGAGATAAGCAAATGTATGAATTTAGTTATTTTTTGTTTGATGTTCAAAGAAAAAGCATCTTTCAAAACAATTTCAGTACGAAGAAAATCAGGTGTGAATTTACAATATCCCCAATTTAACACATAACGTTACAAATGAAGCTCTGGCTAAAGTTCAGTGAAGAAGATCTTTTCACTTATGTTTTACCTTTAATCCTCTATATGGGTGAATTTCCTGCCTTCCCTACATTTACATTTGTGCACAGGCATTCGTGATCCCCAGATGATGAATCCTAATGACTTCTGTGAGCCCTTGAGTGTTCCTCCAGCTCCACCAGCAGGTTGACGTTTATGGTTTTGGGTGAAATGTTGGATGGATTGCCATGAAATTTGGTTCAGACATTCATGCCCCCCTCGGGATGCATTCTAATAACTTTGGTGATCCCATAACTTTTCATCTAGTGCCAACATCAGGTTTCAGTTTGTCCTGCACTTTGGTTTATGGCCAAATGCCTGTAAAACTAATGACATTCCCATCAGCATCGGCTGTAATTTGTGCTTAATGCTAATTATGAAATGTTAGCATGCTAACACGCTAAACTAAGATGGTGAATATGGTAAACATTATACCTGCTTAACATCAGCATGTTAGCATTGTCATTGTGAGCATGTTAGCATGTTGGCGTTAGCACTTAGCTCAAAGCACCGTTGCCGTGCTCTAGGACAGCCTCACAGAGCTGCTAGCATGGCTAATTGCTAGCATGGCTAATCACAGTCTTTCTCTGTTGCTAACATCAATAACAATACTGTTATACACTTCATTTGATATTTCCTTATTGATATACTTGATACTTGATTGATAGACGTATGTCCACTCAATTCCACATTGTTCCATGTTTCAGAACAAAGAGAAAAGGAGATATGATGATATGTGATACAAAAGCCACAAATGTTAGCCACAGTGTCTCTATGAGATATGGCCATCAGCATGAAGAACCCGCGATGCTCCGTCAGTGCACCGTTTTGAATAACATAAACTGAAGTGATTGAATTGAGTCCTTTCCATCAATACCTTCAACAGTGGGGTCCTTATTCATTTTTTGTGTGTGAAAACCAAAGCAGGGACCACTCTTTAAACCAGCCAATCTCCTGTGCACTGACCCATTCACGCACAGCAACCTGGTTATGTTGGCTGTAAAGCAGCCAGCAGTGAGAGTGGAGTGAGAGCATGGGAAATGAGATGGCTTTTAAAAATCAATGAGAATCTCAAACAGTGTTCTGTTCTGCGCTCCAGCTCAAATGTTTAGAGAGAAATATTGACAAAGAATCTAAAGTTTAGCTGGCTTTTTATCGGTGGAAAAAAAAACAAAAGACCCTCAGGGTAACCGTTTGCAATGCTGTGTGGATAAACAGAAACAAAATTAGTGAGTGGCACAAATGCGTAATACAGCTGCAAGCGCGAAGAGGACTTCTACTGTAAATATCAGCAGGGGGGTTGCACTTCTGTCTCTTGAAGGTGTGGCAGAGATAATACAGAGACAAAAAGAAGAGATAGAGAGTAAGAAAACCAGAGAGAGAGATTGATAGAAAGTGGGATCCAAGAAGCATTTAATTGCTAATTAATGGGATAATGTTTGGGCTGCAACAAACTGTAAAGCCTTATGGGACCTCTACAGTGGCTCCTTATG